>PVLA01002357.1:0-170019 GCA_004027455.1 Hydrochoerus hydrochaeris | reverse complement strand
AATCTATTTCACAGACTATACAATGCTTACAAAATCTCCTATCTTGGAATATTTGGGGTCATACTTGGGGTAAGGGACTCAGAGGTGCATCTAGGGAAAAATCCCTGGTCTTGCTTAACAATGAGCTCCCTCCCACTCCAGGGGCCATGACTGGTCAGACAGAGGAGTGGTGTCTCCACTCGTTCTGTTTGAAGCCAGATAACCCACTCTGTCTGGAATTTCAGGGAAGTTTAACTAGGGCTGGGCTTATGGCTCAGTGGCAGAGCACTTGCCTGGTGACTGGGAGACACCAGATGAGAGAGGGGCGGCGAGGTGAGTAGTTTAACCAAACACATCCAAACTGGTGTTCCTAAATGCCACAAAACACACGTACAGCCTCTACAGGTGAACCCATTCCAACCTGCACCATCTGCTTCCATCACTCCTGCCGGACTCCCTGCTACCAGATTTGACTTGATCAGCCCAGCAGATGTGGTCACTCAAGTCAGAGAAGCCTATTGACAGTCAACCAGGAATTCCAGGCAGAGAATCAGCCCAAGCTCCTCAGGACATTTAACTCCACCCCGGAGGCAGAAAATCCTTTCCTTTAAAATTTTGCTTTCTGCTAACCCAGTAAATTTAAAAAAAAAAAAAAAAATTCTTTTTTTTGGAGTCAAGTTCCTTCAAAACTTTTATAAAATCATGGACTTGGCGTGTAGTTCAGTGGAAGAGTACTAATCTAGCATGCACAAAACCGTTTGACCCCCTGGCACCACAAAAACCCGAAAAACAAATTCTGCCTCATGGAGTTTACATGTAGTGTGGTGGGGTTTAGACAATAATCAAGGTTTCTCCATCCTTTTCATTTTACATAAAGAAAAAACGACTTTGATATTGGCTACAAGGTCATACATACACGGCTTTAGTCCTGCACCACAACACTAGTACTGTAAAAGCCACAAGGCCCTGAGGAACAAAAGGAAGAAGGGAACTAGTACAGTAACTGCTAAAACCGTGTGGAGAGGCCAGCTGTGGTGATGCATGCCTGTGATCCCAGCACTTGAGAGGCGACTACAGAAGAAACATCTTGAGTTTGAGGCCAGTCTGGGCTGCATAATGAGTTCGAGCTAGCCTGAATTACAGGGTAAACCTATCTCAAAAACACAAAACAAAACAGCATGTGGAAGGGACTGTACCTTACTGCTGTGCCAAGTTAAAGTTTTTCCTATGCTCAAAATCAGAAACAGTGACAAATGCTTAAAGGCATCATTTTCTACAAAGGTAAGGCAGATTTCTTAAACTTCTCCATAGATGCTAGTTTTGTCATCCCTACTTCCTGTTATTTACACAAATTCAAAAAAGATGAACCTCCTCGATGTTCTTAGCACATATTGTTAAGAATAAAATGAAATAGCATTTTTTCAAAGGAATGGAAACATTGAATGGAAGCACGTTTTATTGCTCATTTAAGATTCATAAGCCAGTGTGCTTTAGTCAGAGAATTTTCCTATTCCTTGGAAAAAGTAGGCTTAGTTCTCTCACCCTTGCAAATATAAAAGTGCAGCCTTAAATTTTCTTCTCTGGGAAAATTACTGACTACTAAAGGCAACGTCTGACGTTTCAATTAGCAAGACAAATGGAAACCACTTTTTCTCTTGTTATAGCTCTATCAAGACCACTATGTCCTCCCCAAAGGCTTCTGTCTTATAATATTCCTTTTTTCGAGAGAGGGGGTCTAGCCACGTAGACCAGGCTGGCTTTGAACTCCTAGACTCAAGCGATCCTCCCGCCTAGTTGGGATTACAGGTGCAAAATCAGGTTCTTTAATGCCCACAAACCTGAAGGTATGACACATTTTCAAACACTGAACAAGTTAACCCAGGTCTGATTATACACTTTCAAAATCGATGCAATTTCACGGCTTGCATAACAATTTTTTCCATATTTTCTGACTCATCTACGTCGTGCCAAACACTGGTAGGTGCTTGGGCTTACTGAGAAAAAGATATTTTTGCATTAGACAAATATTAACGTACAAAGTAGATTCACTAGCTTCATTACGATAGAGGAGACTCTCCCAAGATGAAGATTCACAGTTGACAAAATGAAATCAGAACATCGGAAGCTGAGCTCTAACCTCAATACGGTTTCTTCCCCATTATATACGCGGGCCTTTCACTCCGGGCTAACATGCTAAGCGACGACTGTTTTAGATTCTTGTGCAGATCCCTGCCAGATTAAGCACACTGAGCACCCCAGGAAAACGAAACGCTGAGGCGGGAGCAGTGCCCGAGCGTCAGCGCCCAGGACGAGAGCAGAAGTCTCATGAGCTGCGGGGCGAATCTCCCTCCCGCGGAGGAAGCACTAGGCCCGAGCGGCTGGGGTGACCGACTCTGCAGTAATCCGCGCCCTCCCTGAGCCGGACCCCAGCCCACCAGCTCCAGGCTGCCCCACAGTTTCGCGATGTCCAACCAAACCCCTCACCTGCTTTTGTACATCAGCATCGCTAAGGGCCATGGCGAAGGTGACACAACGCCAGTAAGCAATCGGTGTTAGCTTAGTTTTATACGAAGCGGTAACTACAAATGGGAGAAGAAAATTCGGCGCAGCTTTCTGCTTCCTTTACTTTATAACCAAGAGTTCCGGTTCCTGACAGGTGACCGTGCTCAGCCAATAGGAGAAGAAGGCCGGGAAGTCCCGCCCTTTTACCCCCGCCCTCCCCTAGCTGGGCGCATGCCCAGGTGTCTCCCCGACGCATCCATTCTCGTGACCCGTTTTTTTTTTTGTTTTGTTTTGTTTTTTTTTTTTGAGACAGGGACTAGCTATGTAGTTCAGGCTGTCCTCGAACTCACTGGGTGGCCCAGAGTGGCCTCAAATTTACGGGCCATCCCCACGGCCTCCCAAGTGCTGCGCCACCTTGCCTAGTTGGTGACTTGTTCTGATGAAGAATTCTTGTACCTTTTTTTTCCCCCTTAACTCAAAAATATTTTTTCACAGTTCTGGAGGGCGGGAGCCAAAGTCAAGGTGCCAGCTGATTGGTTCCTGGGGAGGGCTGTCTTTTTGGGGTTTGGTTTTGTTTTGGTTCTGAGTTTTTTTGTTTGTTTGTTTTTAAATTTTTAATTTTTATTAGCACATGGTTGGAGTACATAATGATTGCTTTCATCGTGGGGAGTTGGCACCTGTATAAAATACGTCCTGATTCTTTTCACTTCTTCCCCCTCCCTTCTGTCTCCTCCCATCATCTGTTGGTCCTGCATCTAAATTAATCAGCATGTTCTGTATTTCTTCAGTCATACAACCCTTGCATATTTTTTAAGTTTAAATAATTAATATTTATACCAAACTAGCATTTATTGTAACTTTACTTTCTTAGCTTTAATGGAAACAAACTCATTAATATTTATTTCCCTGTTTGTTAATAAAATTTGTGGGAAGCAGTGGAGTTGAACTGGAAACCTGACCAGGGCGCAACAGGCCAACCGCTGTAGAACTGAATCAGATTAACTAATTGGTGATCTGTTGACTAAACTTTGGCCGGCTGTTTTCTATGCCTCACTTCTCTTTTTCTACACATGATATCTGATCATATTGTTGGAGTTTGCAGAATCTGCCTTGGGAGCTACCTGATTTTCAAATGGTTTTCATTTTTCTCATATGCAAGAAAGCCCACGTAAGCTCATGAAAGCTCGGTGCTGCACCCCAGGCTGGAGATGGAACCCAGAGCCTTGCTCACACCAAGCAAGCACTCTAGCACTAAGCCACATCCCCAGCCCAGAAAGTTTCCTTTTTGCAAGGTTAATACAGTTTTAAGTGCACTTAGATTTACAGAAACACTGAGCAGGTGAGCAGAGTTTCCATAGCCCTTTCTCCCCCTTTCACAACTTCCCCTGTGATTAGTATCCTATATTAATGTGGTACATTTGTTACAATTAACTAGTATAGCTATATTAACTAAAGTCCATAGTTTATTCAGATTTCTTTAGTTTTAACATATTGCCCTTTGTATGTTCCTGTAAGAGATAAAAATATTTTAATTGGTCCATATTTCTTTAACCACTCTAATAAGCCCTTTTTTTACAGAATTAGCTGGGTCAGTAGCAGACAGGAACATGCTGGCTGTAAAAAGACTCATGCCAGAGATGAGGTACTGGGGTAAGAGATAATTACTAAACCAGTTTTCCTGAATTTCTTCCCAAGAAATCAAAAGGACATAAAATTATTACAAAAAGGAAGGCAGGGGGAGAAAGGAGGGGGGGAGTGAGGAATTGCTGGGGACAGACTGTGAATCACAGATCCCAGGCCAGGAGGGATGGACCAAGGGAGTCCTGTGAGTTAGGAACAGAAGCACACGGCTTCTGAAGTCCGCTGTGCCTTTCTGTGTGTGTGGGCATCACTCTTTCTAGAGATGGAGTAAAGCCTGGCTTTTGCCGCCCCTGGAGGCGTGTTTAGGGGTTTAAAGTCCAGTTCATTTCTTTCTGTTCAGGTCCTGTCAAGGTTGACACACTATGTTTGGTTGCTGTGTGTTTTTAGGCTCCTTTTGGCTCTTGCTGTTTCTGTTTGTTTTGGAGTAACCTGATAGTTGTGAGGAGTATTAGTTAGGTATAATACAGGATATATTGGAATTTTCCTCGTAATTAGACAGGGGTTGAGTTTTGGGCAGATCACAGGTAGAGTATCATGTCAAATCAAGGGCACATGCTATGATTTTTTTTTTTCTTGGCTATGGTAGAGTGTAAACCAAGAGATTTGAGCATTATAGGCAAATGATTTTCCGCTGATGATAGACATATATATATATATATATATATATGCTTTGTTTTGTTTTTTGAGATAAGGTCTCACTATGTTGTTCAATCTATTTTTTTGTTTGTTTGTTTTGGTACCGAGGATCAAACTCACAACCTTATGCTTGCCAGGCAGGCACTTGGGCCTCTGAGCAAAATCCCAGGTCCTCAGGTTGGTCTTGAATTCACTGTGTAGCCTAGGTTGGCCTTCAATTTGTGGCAATTCTCCTGCCTCAGCTTCCTGAGTGCTGAGATTACAGAAATGACCCACCACACCTGGGTTTGAGCTATATTTTTCTTTTTTCTTTTTATTTTCTTTTTCTTCTCTCTCTTTTTTCAGAGTTTCACTATGCAGTTCAGGCTAGCCTTGGACTCACTTTGTAGCCCATGCTGGCATTGAACTCACAGCAGTCCTCCTGCCTCAGCCTTCCAGGTGCTAGGATTATAGTCATGTGCCACAACACCCAGCTGAACTATACATTTGAAATTTTACTTCAACCTTCTTCTGTGGACAGCAAGTGGAGGCTTTCACAGTGATGCAGCACTTGACGTATCATTGTAGCTTTCCCACAATACAGCCTCCATCAAAGCTAGGCATGGTAGCACAAACCTGTAATCTCAGCACTATCAGCACTCAGGAGGCTAAGGCAGGAGGATTGCTGGGAGTTCAAAGCCAACCTGAACTACATAGTGAGACTCTATCTCAAAAGGCAACAAACAGACAAACAAAAACTAGGGTGTTCTGAGCCCCAGGGAATGGAATTATTTATCTCTATACCAGGAAGTTTGGGAAGGCCCTCAAGTCTGTGTGTGGCATTTGCCCAGGCAGACTCCTAGGGGTTCACACAGTGGGACCTAAAGTTTTTTTTTTTTTTTTGGACCTAAAGTTTTTATGAGATTGTCTAAAACAGCTCAACAGCAGGGCCTACAGGGCTTCATGTGCGCCATGTGTCCCTGTGGCAGGATCAAGAGAGCTTTCTTTACTGAAGAGCAGAAAATCCTGGTGAAAGTGTTGAAGGCACAAGCACAGAGTCAGAAGGCTAAATAAATGATAAAGCTCTTTGAGTAATAAAACATGGAAAAGCTAAAAGAAATTTGAGACAGGTCTAAGTTCCCCTGTCTGATCCAGAACAAGTGATCCTCCTGCTTTGGCTACCTAGTTACTGGGACCAGAGGAATGCTGACATTTTTTTTTTAAATGGGTACAGGGGATCGAACTCACAACTGCGTGCTTGCAAGGCAGGCACTTACACTGCTGAGCTAAATCCCAAGCCCCCAATGCTGACATTTTTAAAGAATATGGGCATTGTAGAAAGCCCTCCAACTTGATTTTACTTGATAATATCATCATAATTAGATGTAAATTATGGATTGTGGTAAATACGTTGCACATCTGACAATGCTGTGTGTGTGTGTGTGGGGGGGTACTAGGGATTGAACTCAAGACCTCTTTCCTCTCAGCAGCATAAGTGCCTGCCTGGTAAGTGCCAGGTCGTGAGTTCTATCTCCGGTACCAAAAAAAACCAAAAAAACAAACAAACAAAAAAAAGGACTTCTATCCTCAGCTCTTTTTGACTTTTTATTTTGACACTGTGGGTTGCTAAGTTACTAAATTGCCCATACTGAGGTTGATCTTTTGATCCTCCTGCCTCTTCCTTCCTTCCTCAGGGCTGGATTGCAGGTATGTGCCACTATACCCAGTGCTCCCTGTCCCTGGAATGAAAAGTATGCACACATATTTAAGTGGTAATACATGCTCCAAACGGTTTTCCAGCTATAATAGTATGTTCTTTGTAGTTAATGGCAGATTGGTAGAGATTTTTAAAAGACTTGCTTATTTATTTAAAAACAGAGTCTTGCTATGTACTTCAGGCTGGCCTTGAACTCATAGTGACCCTTTTGCCTCAGCCTCCTGAGTACTAGGGTTACAGGCTTGCGTGACCATGCCTGGCTATTAAAGTTTTTTTAGTCTCCAGCCTAGGCTATGAAATGAGTTTAAGGCCAGCGTGAGCTGCATAGTAAAACCCTGTTTCACAAAGACAAAAAAAAAAAGAAAAGAAGAAAAGGAAAAGAAAAAAGAATAGTATACATATTTGATAAGACTAGTAGTGTTTAGTGGGAGTTTTTGTTTTAAAGCAGGATCTTGCTTTGTACTGCTGGCCGGCCTTGAACTCAGACTATTAAGGTTTTGATAAGGAAAGGATTTTGCCACAGAACAATAAAATGGGCAGCACAACAAAAATCCATGTAATTGAATTTAACTTTACCAGTTATCATGTGGCTGAACGAAAGCCACATGAGAGGGCTGTTTCATTGTGTTAGTTTTTGCATCAGTAGCTTTATTCCTCAGCCTCCCAGAAGACAGATTTATGCCTTCCTCTTCACATCCCTAGGCCACGATAAGGTGGCATGAACTCATCTGAATTACAGTCCCAGGCTGGGGATTTAGCTCAGTGTCACAATCGCCTGCCTGGCAGACATGAGGTCATGAGTTCAATCCCGGATATCCAAAAAAAAAAAAAAAAAAAAGAAAGAAAGAAAAAAAGAGAATGAATTACAATTCCCCCTCCTATTTATTTGTATGATAGTCTGCAAATGACTAGATTTAGGGATTGGGATAGGATATGCCACATCTCATTATTTATTTTATTTGAATTTTTTTTGGTACCAGGAATCGAGCTCATGACCTCCCACTGGCAGGCACTTATGCTGCTGAGCTAAATCCCTGGCCTGAAATTGATGATTTAAATAGATGTAGCATTGTCCAAGTCAACTGTGCCTTTGTTTTTTGCTTGCCTTGTGCTTGCCAAAAAGGCACTGTGCACGGAGCTATATTCTGGGCCCTGGGCCTTTGTTTTTTAAAGAACAGTGTGATAGACATGTTGGTGTGGCAGTGCACTCCTGTAACTCCAGCACCCAGAGAGGCTGGGGCAGGTTGATTCCTATGAGTTGAAGGCCAGCCTGGGCTATATAGTGAGATCCAGTCTCAAAAAACACAAAACAACAACAAAAATAGTGTGATGCCTTATCATTGTGGGACTAATATTGCCTTATTATTCTCTAATCTTAGAGAATATTACAAACTGCAAAGAACAATTCAAATATTCATTCACTATGAACTATTACCCCAATGTGACAGTGTCTATCACCACGAGGTTTCAATTTGTTTGTTTGTTTGGGGGTGGGTCTTGCTATGTTACCCAGGTTGGTCCTGAATTCTTGGGCTCAAGTGAAGCTACTGCCTCAGCCTCCCAAGTAACTGAGACTTTAGGCACATAGTGATCCATATGCAGTGATACTTGGTTTTAAAAACTAACTGTGGGCTGGGCTGCAGATATAGCTTGATGGTAGAGAATGTGCCTGGCATTCACAAGGCTTCTATGTGCAACCCCCAGCTACCTCACCCAGGTTGTTACTATGTCACCGGTATGATTAGCATCGCCCTTTGTGCAGCTTTTCCTCCGTGTTAATGCCCTTAACTGTTTTCTACACTGCCTTGCTGATTCACAAGGAGCAGGCCCGGTCCTGTCTGATAAGAATGTGGTAAATTCTACAGACACAATTGCTGGAGTGAAAAAAATTTTATGAGTACAATTGACTCTTATTACCTTTTCCAGGATCCCTCTCAGAAACCAAACTACATAGACACCTAACTCCTTTATATAAAATGGTGCAGTATTTGCATATAACCCAGAACACTTTCCTGTACACCTTAAATTATTTCAAGACTCTTGCTCCTCCCCCAATAATACTAGAGATAGAATCCAGGGCCTTTGCACTAAGCTACATCCCAAATTATTTTAAAAAATTTTATCTTGAGACAGGTTCTAAAATATTAAGTTGCCCAAGTTGGACTCAAACTTGCAATTCTCTTGCCTCAGCCTCCCAGAGTGCTTGATTACAAACCTGGGCCACCATCAGGCATCAGGCACCTACAATCCCAGCTGCAAGTTTGACAGCAGCCTGCGCTACAAAGTGAGTGCAAGGTCAGCCTGAACCACATAGGGAGACTCCGTCTCAAAGAGACAAAAAAACAAAAACAGCACACACACACATACAATAAGCAAATACAAAAAACAAACAAACAAACAAACAAACTAAAAGCCCATGCCACTGCACTGGGCTTCAAGATGCTTAGATGCCAGTTACAATGAAAATGCTAAATAAATAGTTGGGAAATAATAGTATGGTGTTTTTTGGGGAGGAAGGACAAAAAAAGTCTACATGTTCAGTATTGGCAAAATCTTTTTTTCAATATTGTCAATCCATGCCTCTTTTAGCTCACAGATATGGGAGGCTCATTCTACATGTGAACATTAACGAACCAATAAGTTTTAAATTTAATATATTAGTTTAGTCTTGTGGAGAATCTTTTTCTTTTTTCCTTTTGGTGTTTTTGGAGACTGTCTGGCTATATTGTCCAAGCTGGCCTTGAACTCATGGCGATCCTCTAGCCTCAGCTTCCTGAGCGCTGAGTTTACAGTAGTACCCGCAGACCGGCTTGTGGACAACCTTAAGCAGGTTTTCAGATAAGTTCTTTTAAAGTTCTACTATTAACAAACCAATCTGCCTATGGCTTCACTAAAAGTACCAGCCTAGATTCCTGCTAGGTTAGTCAGAGGACCTGTGTGCTTGTCATCTACCACTCCCACTTGGGTTAACTAAAAGGAGAGTGGCAGAGTAGATAAGCTGACTCTTGAGTTGGTTTGCTGAGGACATACAGGCAGAGAGTCAGGTAAGTGTAAATTATCTTTGCCTTTTAATGTTGGGGAGGGCAAGGGTGGAATGTAGTGAGATAGTGTGTGATTAGTATGCATGAGTCCTGGGTTCCATCCCTAGCACCTCACACAAAATATTAAAGTTGCTGTCACAGTGGCAAGCCTGCCTGTGATCCCCTGCTCTGGGAGGCCAAGTGAGCCAAGTCAGCAGTTGTATCAAGACCCTGTCTCAAAATATAAAAAAGGGATGAGAATGTAGCTCAGTGTGAAGGCCCTGTGTTCAACCCCAAGTACTGTATAATGCCCCCAAATTGAAAATTAATTTGAAAAGAAAAAATATGTAGTTGAAAATAGCAATTTTAATTTAGATGTTTGTGCTTGCACTTTTTGTTTCTCTCTCTCTTTCTGTCCCTTTCTCTTTTTGTCTCTATGTCTCTCTCTGTCTCTCTCTCTCTGAGACATCATCTTGCCATGTAGTTCAGGCTGGCCTTTTGCTTGGGGTGATCCTCCTGTCTCAGCCTCTTCAGTGCTGCGATTGCAGGCCTGTGCCACCAAACCGGTTCATTTTGTTCCTTTTAAAACATATTTCCACATAGAAGAGTGTTTGTTTAAAACCTAGGAGCCATGAAGTCATTCCTGGTTTATAAGCTTCCATCGCCTTCCATATGCTTGTGTTTTCTTCCTGGTCTGTTGCCTCATCTGATCTTGTACCTGTCTGTCGTGCTCATCTCCCTTTGCTCACCACCTCAAAGCTTTCGTTTCCTTTCAGTTCCTCAAAACCACCAAAGTTTTAATTTATGTATTTATTCTTTTGATGCGGGGGATTACTTATTGTCTACTACAGGTAGGTGAGCTCTACCACTGAGCTATCTCCTCAGCCCCTTATTTTTCTTTCTTTTGGTCTGCGTCTAAATATTCCCTTCTTAGGGATAACTTTTCCTGACCACTCTTTCTTTTAGTTATTGCTACATTTTATATATATATATATATATATATATAGTAACATTCATCATAGAGAATTTGCAACTTTTTTCTTTCCCCTTCCTTCCTTCAACTCTTCTCCTATTTACAAAAGCTTTGTTTCCATTTTTCCTTCGATTTTTTCTTGTCCTTTCTTTTCTTTCCCCCCATTCCTCATTCTCCTCGTTTGAACTTTTTTTTTTTTTCATTTTCCAGTATCTTGGTCCTTATTTGTACTTTCTATTTCTCACACTAGAGAAACAATGCGGTATTTAAACCTGTGTGTCCGATTTATTTCACTCCAGGGTATAATCTCAAGGTTCACCCATTTAGAAATACTTAAAGTGCAGGGCGCGAGGGCTCACGCCTGTAATCCCAGCACTGGGGAGGCTGAGGCAGGAGGATGGATCATTGCGAGTTCAAGACCAGCCTGGGCTACAAAGTGAGCTCAAGGCCAGCCTGAACTGCATAGAGACCCTGTCTCAAAAAAGACAAAAAAGAAAACAAAAAAAAAGAAAGAAATACTTAAAGCTTACAGCAAAGGAACTTCCACAACCCCAAGGATCATAGATTTGAGCGACTCCCGGAAAGAAGGGCCACAAGAAAGAGTGCGTCAACTCTCTAGGTCACATCTGTGCGAGACCTCCGAGAACTCTGTGGTCCGTGCTTCCGGATAGAGGAGCCAGCCTCTTCCGGTCTCCCGGACCCGCCCCGACGCCTGTGGTGACTGAAGCACGCCGCGGGTGACCTCACCCTCCATCATGGCGGCGGCGGTAGATTAGGGCCGCGGGTCGAAGCAGCCACCGCCGCTGGGGGACCTGTCGGAAGCAACTGCCGCCGCCGCCGCTTCTTTCATCTCTTCTGGGGCAGGGGCCAGGGCCAGGTGAGGGAAGTGGGGTTCCGGGCTGACCGAGCTGAGTGATAACTCAGTGGTGCCGACGACGCGTGAGGGACCGCGAGTGTGTGAACGTGTGTGTCAGTGTCCCCCGGCGTCCCTGCGCCCTAGGGTTCGCGAAGCTTACGGGCTCCGTCCCTTTGTGGCCGCACCTGTCCAGCGCGGTCCGGTTGCGGACGCTTCTCCCGGTGTGGGCTGCTGTGGCGGAGGAACTCGGCCTTTGCTCTACCTTGCTCTTCTACCACAAATAGCGTCACTTAGAAAACCTAGGATCCTTCTAAGGGTTGGGCGAGGGGACGTGGACTTGTTTTTGGTTGCGGCAAAGGTTTGCCTGACAGTCACTTAGAATGAGTGTACACTAGTTTTCCTAGCGCTAGTCGTTCGCTTTCACAGATTGTTAAAAGTCTTAAGTTTTCTGATACGCAGTTTTTCAGAAAAGCCTGCCTTCTTACTCTTGAAGGCAACACACGGTCCAAACGCTGTCGTTATTTCTTTTTACATTTATCCTCTCAGCATTCTGAGAAGGTCCCAAATTTCTTGCCTTCGTATCCTACCTATCTTTTTAAGTTGATGCTATTGATAGCTTTGTTCAGCTCTTAATCGCTCCCCGCACAAGTGTGCATCCGAAATAGCTTTCTCACTGTTCTTGTTTAGAAGTTTAAGCTAAACTGACAGCCCCCTCTTCCCTTTTTGCTTTCCGATGTAAAACAAAGTGAAATCGTTTTTGGCGAAACTGTCAGTACGAGTTCCCTTGGAGGCTTGTTGTAACCGGAATGTTGCTCTTTGCCCAGACTTGTGTGACCTTGGATGAGTTGCCACACCCTTCAGATACTCCCTCCCCCTTTTTTATGTATTAATCATGGAAAAAAAGAATTGTGTGGTGCTTATAGTCCTGAAACCCTCCCCCCACCCGTCTTAAAAAGCACTTTGGAAAATTGTATAGGTAATAAACTGCTTATTACTTTATATGCACAGTTGGGTAGTAAACCTGGCACATTTCTACTTGTAAGTTGAAAATATTCAAATCATTTGGAAATATTCTTTAATGTGGAGGAGTGTATCCCAGTAATTTTTTTTTCCCTTCCTGTACCGGGGAATCTAACTCACAACCGCTGGCTTGCAAGGCAAATGCATATGCCCCTGAGCTAAATCCCCAGCCCCAATCCTAGTAATTGTTGAATTCAATTGAAGGGTGTATTAAGTTGAACTCACTATGTAGTGCATGCTGGTCTGAAATCCCAATCATCCTCCTGCCTCAGCCTCCTGGTGCTGGGATTGTAGGAATGCAACACCATACCCAGCTCCAGGATGTATAAGTTTTGAGTGCAGCAGTTTTTAAAGGGAAATGTGCTTACTAACACATCATTAAATCAGTGTTTTCCTGGATTTATTTGAAATTTTATTTTTTAACAATTTTATTTTAAAGAAAAAATAAAATTTCAAAACATGATAATTAGCAAGTAACAATGGTTAATATATTATTTTTACACTATCTTTAATATTATCTTTAAATTAGTTACAGTACAAGATACCTGCATTTAATTGTCCAAACCTTTCTTTTCAATGAACTAAGAGAAATCAGTAGTATAACTATCTTAACTATCTCTTTTATACACACACAACACACACAGGTATATTTCTTTCAGCTTCTCACACTAGGGGGACAGTCCAAGGTTTACACATGTGAGTCTGATTCATTTCACTTATGAGTAAATGAATATTTATAATATAGTAAGCTTTTAGGATTGATGCTTTGGCAAGAGAATATTCATTTTTAAAGTATTTTATCTCTTTAAAATATGTTAAAAATACTTTTTTGTTTTAGCAAGGCATGACAGTGCAGGCCTGTCATCCCAGCACTTAGGAGGCTGAGGCAGGAGAATCACAGTGAATTTGAGGCCAGCTTGGCTAACACAGTGAGCTCAAGGCCAGTCTGAACTACATAGTAAGACCTTGTCTCAAAAAACATATATGTATGTGTGTACAAAAATATGTGTGTATATCTATATCTATCTATATATTTTTTGTGTGTGTGTTAGGTATCGGGGATTGAACTCACGACCTTGCGCTTGCCAGGCAGGCGCTTACGCCACTGAGCTAAATCCCCGGCCCTGTGTATATTTTTCTAATGAAATATTTTAAACAAGTTTTTGTTAGTGGTTCTAGAGATCAAACCCAGAGCCTGGTTTATGTTAGGAATGTGCTTTACCACTGAGCTACATTCTCAGCCCTAGATTTAGTGACACAGTACATTTTTATTCTGCTTTTGTAATGTTTCAGACATTATTTTGATTCATATCCTAAATATATGAACCAAGAATTCTAATACGGAAAAAAAGAATCTTAATATGTGTGAGTTGGGGGAGGAGACCTGTTTTTAGAGTGGCTAGGCATCCGTTCTGCAGAGCCCTCACTGAAGGACTTTCCTAGCCCCTTGTGGTGTTTTGTCCTGTTTGTTATTTGCTGTGCTGGGGATAAAACCCAGGGTCCCACTTTCCAAGCTCTACCACTAACCTATACCCTCAGCACAAGTGTTGTTGATTTTTTAAAACACCTTTATTGAGATAATATACCATATGGTTTATGGTTGTATAATTTAATGGTTTTCAATATGTCTACAGAATTATTAGGCAGCCATCTGCACTGTTTTCATCACCCTGAGAAGAAGCTTCTCTGCAGTCCACCCCCCCCCCCCATGGTTCTGGAAATTGACAGCTACATCTCCAGCCTTCTTCTTTTCTGAGACAAGGTCTCTCTGTGTAGTTCAAGCTGGTCTTGAACTCACTGTGTAGCCCAGGCCGGCCTCAGATTCACTGCAATCCTTCTGCCTCAGCCTCCCAAATTGTGGGATTACAGGCATGTGCCACCATGCCCAGCTTTATTTTTATTTTTTATTTGTTGTGGTGATACAGAAATGCATTTTATTTTCAAGCCTCTTTGAGACTATTTACAAAAACTGGGATGTAACAACAATAAAAATGTACTGAACAGTATCATAGTCTACTTCCTACATTATCAAGTGTTTTTACAAATATTTTATAGTCATACTATTTGACTTTAGCTTTTAAAATTTAAAAATTTTTATATTTAAATTTAAAGTTTTTGTTTTTAGAGACAGGGTCTCTGTGTAGTTGAGGCTGAGTTGGAACTCAGAGTAATTGTCTTGCCTCAGGTTCCAGAATACTGTATTGGTGCAAGCGCTTTTACAGGTATTGTTATATAGTTCAGACTGGACTTGAATTCACTATGTAGTCTATACTCAGACTCACAGTGATTGTCCCACCCCATCCAGTCTGCTGTGTCCACCATGCCTGGCTCTGTTTGTTTGTTTGTTTGAGACAGGATCTCACTTTGCAATTCAGGCTGGCCTTGAACTTGCTTATGTAGTCCAAAATGGCCTTGAACTCATGGTGCTCCTCCTGTTTTAGCCTCCCGAGTTCTGGGGTTACAGGCTTACAGGCTTGTGCTACCACACCTGGCTCCTGGTTTCACTTTCTGACTGTTGTACATAATGCTGCTTTGAACATTATGTGCATGTTTTTGTGTAGACATATATTTTTATTTCTTTGATGTATACCTAGAAGTGGAATAGTGAGTATAATGAATTTTATGCCTTCCTTTATAAAGCTATGTACACAAATAGGAAGTTTAAAAAACTTACTGTAAAAGAGTGTATGTGAGAAAGCAGGGTAAGGAATTCCTATGAATATGGTATCTGAATGTCAGCTGCTGAGTGAAAATGTTTTTGGGCAAGCTCTTAACACAGGATTGAACTGGAGTGTTTCAGTTTCACATGTTTTATTTGGAAAGAGACTTTAAACACCCCACAGTAGAATAGTGTCTGCTGAATTTTAAAAATAATTCATCACTCAGTTACATTTTAGCTGAGTGGAGTGAATTTTTGCAATTTCACCTTTTTTTTTCTCTTTTTTTGGTGGTACTGGAGATTGAACCCAGGGGGACCGTTATCTGAACTACATCCTTAAATATGTATCATATATCTAAATCATATGGATGATGTATGTGTGTATATTTTTTTTTCTTTAAATGAGATAGGATCTTACTGTGTAGTGCAGGCTGGCCTCAAAGTTTGAATTTTTCTGCCTCAGCCTTCCAAGTGCTGGGATTATAGGTGTGTGCTATCAGGCCCTGCATCTATCTTTTTTGCTTGCTGTTTTTCTCTTTTTTTTCTTTCTGTATTACTAAGTCCTCAGGGCCTTTCCACTGAACTATATCCACAGCTTTTTTTTTTTTTTTTTGTCTTTTTGAGACGGATTCTATGTAGTTCAGGCTGGCCTTGAGCTCACTTTATAGCCCAGGCCGGTCTTGAACTTGCAAAGATCCTCCTGCCTCAGCCTTTGGAGTCCTGGGATTACAGGCGTGAGCCACCACACCTGGCTTATCCACAGCTTTTTTTAAATTTTCTATTGGGACAGGGTCTCTCTATGTTGTTAAATTCCCCCAGCTGCGGTTGAATTTGTGGTTCTCCTGTCTCAGTCTCCCATGTAGCTAGGCTTAGGTGTGTGTCAACCACATCTGGTAGTTTCATAAATTTTATTAGGATTATTTTGCTTCTTTTGGAGAAACACATAGAATTCAACAGGAATTAATAAAGCATGTATTAGAAATTACTATTATTTAGGGCTGAGTGGATTGTTCAGTTATAAAGGACTTGCCTAAGATACATAAGGCCCTGGGTTCAACTACCAGTGGTTAGAAATAGAGCTCAAAGCAAGAAATTTTGTTAATGTTTTCAAAATTACAAAGTTTTATTCTGTGACTGAGTTACTTTTCATAAACTGGAATTGTAGGTATGTTCAACTATTTTTATAGTATTTGAATTCTTATGTTATGATTTTATTTTAGAAGAAGGAAATGGTCTAAAAACCAAAGAACAAAGTTGGTGACACATACCTGTAATCAAAACTCCAGGAGGCTGAGACAGAAGGATCACAAGTTCAAACATAACCTGGACAATTTAAGGATTTAGTAAGATCCTGTCTCTAAGAAAAAGGACTGGAAATAGAGCTCAGTGTGAAGGCACTGGCTTCAATCACATATACCTCAAAAAATAAATGAATAACAAAGATTCCTGAAATTATTTAACAACAAATTAAACTGAAAATTCTAAGAAGTTGTTATAGTTCTATTAGGTTAAAGAATATAATTTAGGTAATATATATATATATATATATATATATATATATATATATTTGTTTGTTTATTTATTTATTTTTGCTACTGAGGATTGTACTCATGACCTCACACTTGCCAGGCAGGTGCTTGGGCCACTGAGCTAAATCCTGGCTAGGTACAATATTCCAAATTAATGTGTATGGGGTGAATTCTCAAAAAAAAAAAGTCTTACTATGCAGTTCAGCCTGATCTTGAACTTACTTAGGTACCCCAGGCTGGTCTCAAACTTGTAGTGATCCTCCTGCCTCAAAAATTTAATTTTAAGCTGGGTGTGGTGGTGCACGCAATGTAATCCCAGCACTTGGGAGGCTGAGGTAGGCAGATTGTTGCAAGTTCAAGACCAACCTGGTCTACAAAGTGAGCCCAAGGCCAGCCTGAACCGCATAGCGAGACCCTATCTCAAAAAGAAAAAAAAAAAAATTCTAATTTTAGTAGGCATTCAAAGAGATTATGATGAGACAAGTTTGGGAAACATACAAAAGACATATTGCTTCAGGTTTGCTTTTCATAAGAATTTATAATAGGATTTGATAGTTGATGCATATTTTCTAGTTATAGAGCATAAAAAATATACCTCATTCCTATGTGTAATCACTGCTAGCATTCTGATTTGTACTAGTACTCAAAATAGAAATCTGGTTATGAAAAAGAAACAAGCCAGGTGTGATGACACTCACTTGTAGTCTCAGCACTCGAGAGGCCAAGGCAAGAGGATTGCTGCAAGTTCATGGCCAGCGTAGTTCATGGCAGACCCTGTCTGCCAAAAAAAACTGCCTAGCATGTGTAAGACCCTGTATTTGATCCTCAGCACTGCAATATTAAATTTATTACTGAAAGATCATTTGTGACAGGTTTTAGAGATTCTACTAAATGACTATGTAAATACAGGATTAAGTTACCTTACCCTGAAGAAGCGTAAGGTAACTTAATTATAATGATTATGCGCAGCTCCACAGAGCAACAAACTAAAAAAGTCTGAGACAGAGAAGGAAAGAGATGATATACAGTCAACAGTTTGAGTTGTAGAAAGGATGTGCTATGTTGAAGAGCACTGTAGGCTGTAACTGGGTGTGGGGAGAGCACTTCCCTAGTATGCTTAGGCCCATGGTGGAGAACCTATGGATATGTGCCACAGTGAGGTGTTCTTGTCATTGAAAGCTCTAAAAGGTTGACCATGACTGCCCTGGGTTCTGGGATTACCTCCATCTCCCAAACAAAGATCGTCTGAGAAGTCACCTGGTACCAGGAGCTTATGGCTAGTTTGAGTTTTCAAAGGTACTACAGGATAGGATGTAAAGAAAAAAAGTAACTTGTTATTTTAAAAGAGGCTAAAAATACCTTTTAGATATGAATATTTTATTTTTAATTTATTTTTTTGGTACCAGGGATTGAACTCACAACCTCACATTTGCCAGGCAGGCACTTATGCTGCTGAGCTAAACTCCTGGCGAAAATACCTTGTAGATATGAAATATATTTCGGGTTAATGAGCCAGTAACAGAATGGATAGGAACCTCTTCCTTTAGGTCTGGGAAAGCTTTGAGTTATAGTTCCAGATCTTTACTAACCTTTCATCTAATTTATCTTTCTTTTTTCTTTCCTTCTTCATTCTTAAAGTTGACCAATTAACTTCTTTTATACTCCACTTGTTTTAATAGTAGAAAAATCACTTTGTTTTTCTAACTTTTCTTTCTCTATTGCTATGTGTTTGTGTTTTTAAAACACTGCATTTCCTGTCACATAGTACATTGCCTAGTTTGGAGTAAATATATATAGAATTAATGCAGTGTTTAGCCACCACATCCACAGGTGTGTGCCACCATGCTTAGCTTTCATGCAGATGATGTTTACTTGGGTTTGTTTGTTTTATTTTGGTACCAGGGATCAGACTCACAGCCTTGTGCTTGCCAGGCAGGCACTAGCTATGTCCCCAGCCCCCATGCAGATTTTTTTTTTTTTTTTGTCTTTTTGAGACAGGGTCTCTATGCAGTTCAGGCTGGCCTTGAGCTCACTTTGTAGCCTAGGCTAGTCTCGAACTCACAGCGATCCTCCTGCCTCAACCTCCCGAGTGCTGGGATTATAGGCTTGAGCCACTAGGCCTGGCTGCTGCAGATTATTTTTATATATGATTTTTAGAAATACAAGAGCCACTAGGCCTTATAATCCTTAGCATTCAGGAGGCTGAGGCAGGAGGGTTGACTGAGTTCGAGACTAGCCTAGGCTACAAAGTGAGCTCAAGGCCAGCCTGAACTACATAGTGAGTCCCCGTCTCAAAAACCAAACAAATATAAGAGCCCAGTGTGCGGTATGCTGATTAGGCATTATGGAATGGAACATGACAAAAGAAGTGAGTGCCCTTGGTGACAAGACCCTGAGTAATGCCGTGGAGTTTGCCTTTGTCCTAGAACTTAACAGATAAATAACATTGTTCTGGGCCGGAGGTTTAGCTCAGCCTGCTTGGCAAACCTGAAGTCCAATGCCTGGTACCAAAAAAGAAAAAATAACATTGTTTCTGTCTACTCCTCTCTTAATTGCAAGCCTAAGTGAGCTGCACTGTTGCTTATACAAATAAAACCTCAAGCTCAGTTAGAAATTGGACATATGCTATGTAGTGTAGATGTGGTGTTTAGGTCTGATATGTTTATGAGAGTATCAAATACATACTTGTTTTAATTTTCTGTTATTCTAACCAGACTATTGCCGCAGTCTGAATAATTTATGAGATTTATTTAGCTCACAGTTTTGTTTGTTTGTTGTTTTGTTTTTTGAGGACATATCAGAATAGCTCACAGTTTTGAAGACTGGGAAGGCCAGCAGTGTGATGTTGGCATCTGAGGAGCATCATCTCGCTATGTTGTATATGGTAGAGGGCATCCCCTGGTGAGACAGAGCATGCTGGTTCCTCTCTTCATTTTGTAAAGCCACTAATGCCATTGTGGCGGCTCTGCTCTTATAACTTTATCTAATCCCAGTTACTTCCCAAAGATCCCATCTCCAAATACCATTAACACAGGAATTTGGCAGATAAGTTTCTAGCACACAAACTTTCAGAGGGACACTTAAAACCATTGCAACATCTAGAAATGGTACACTGAACTGAAATGAAATGAATAAATAAAATCATTCATCAAATGTCACATGTGTGAGTAATAAGGGAAAAAATATTTAGTGATGCCATTAAAACACATAAGCATAAGGACCAGTCCAGCATGTTCTTGAATTAGGGAGGGCTAATTGCTGAATGTAGCATAGGCAAATGAGAATTTCTAACAAAGATGCAATGCAGGAATCAGTGGACGGGAAGTTGCTGAGAGAAGTTTCCAGGATAAGGGAAATTCTGTCTAAACTGACCTACTAGGATGCTTGCTGAAGACAGGTCTGGTGACCAGATATCACCTGGAGGATGAGGTACCTTGATCAGATATTCAGGATGGGGGTTTCTGGCCAGATGGACTTAGAGTTATTTTACTAAAACTAGATTGTACAAGGAAATGCACAGATAGACTGGGTCAGATCCAAAGCCTGACCAGTTTGGCCAAGCAAAGCATCCCTGTCATTATTAATACACAACTAAGACAAAAAAACTTGTGCTGGCCCAGCACTGCCTCAGGACTGCAGATCATCCTTACCAGCAAGACGGCTCACTCAAGTTGTGACCCTTTAGTAGTAGAGTTGGTATCTTGCAGAACTATGTGTAAGAGAATCCCTAATGAGCTCCGAGTTCTTGTACTAACAGTCTCACCTCAGGGCCACTCATAGTTTAAGGAATGAGGAGGTGGGCTGACTGAACCCCTGGCTGACACAGTCAACTCTGGGTATAAGTCAACTCCTGGATGATCAATATAAAACCTTGGTAGAGATTGCTCTAGGAACACTATAGATCTGGCCCAAAGAGCAAGGAAGTTCCTAGCTCTCTGGCAAGCTGAGGCAGGGGAATCATAAACTCAGGGATAGCCTGGATAATATAGTAAGACAGTGTCTCAAAAAATGAAAACTGGGCATGCAGCTCAGTGTGAAGGCTCTGTGTTCAAACCTCAGTAATGAGAGAAAAAACAAAACCCACACAAAGACAAGGTAGTTCTGTAGGGAAGAATGGACCAGATCTTTGAGGAGGAGGGTTGGGGATTGAACCTAGGGAGTGCTGAGCTATATTCCCAGCCTTTAATTTTGAGACAAGGTCTTGCTAAATTATCTAGGCTAACCTTGAACTTGTGATCTTTCTGCCTCAGCCTTGAGTAGCTGGGATGAAAGATGTGTGTACTACCATGCTGAGTTTAAGATTTTATTTGGAGGGGTGCTGGAGATTGAACAGAGTATCATGAATGCTGGGCACATGCTCTCACTGAGCTATATACTTCCTGTCACAAGATCGATTTATCTATATCTGTCTATCTGTCTAATCACCTATCTGTTGATACAGGGTTTTGCTATGTAGTTCAGGCTGGCCTTGAACTCACTGTGTAGGCCAGGCTGGCTTTGAACTCAAGATCCTTCTGCCTCAGCTCTCCCAAATGCTGGGATTGAAGGTGTGTGCCACCACACCCAGTTTAAATATTTCCTAAAGCAAGCATATTCAAAGTATAAATACTTCTTTATTCCTCTTACCCAAAAGGAGAATCCTAAATTGTTGCTAGCATCAGTTCTCTTGGAATTCATTATAATTTATTTCTTGGTCTTTGATGATTTACTGAATCTTTTTCTGCTGAGTGTAAACATGCTTGAGTGTCTTTCCTTGTATAAAAAACCCCAAAACACATGAAGCCGGATGTGCACATTTGTGATCCCAGCACTTCAGGAGACTGAGGCAGTTTTAAATCCTGTCTCACTACTTAGACCCTGTTTTAAATAATAGAGAAGATTGAGGCTGTAATGGTTTGAAGGTTTGTAATTCAATCCCTAGTGTCATGAAACAAAACTATTTTCTCTTCAGAGTCCAGTTTATCCTTCCCTTCAACCCACGTTCTTTCTTTAAAAGAATGAAGACTCACATGTATTTCTTCACTTCTCATTCACTCTTCAAATTTGTGCCTTCTACCCTTGCTCCTGCCATACAAAACTGTCAGAAATAATGGATGATTCCCAAGTGTTCACATCCAGTGAATTCTCATTTTCATTCTTATGGATATATTACATTTGGTTTTTTTTTTTTTTGGTCTTTTTGAGACAGGGTCTCTCTATACAGTTCAGGCAGGCCTTGAGCTCACTTTGTAACCCAGGCTGGTCTTGAAACAATCCTCCTGCCTTAGCCTCCCGAGTGCTGGGATTACAGACATGAGCCACCATGCCAAGCCCCCAGTCCCATTTCTGCACAGCACTTCCTGTTTCAGTTATGCTATGCTGTGAAGTCTCCACAGCACACTGGAAGAATGGGATTTGGAGAGTTGGATACCTGAAGTTGTAGCTCTCACGGAAGTGCTGTGCCCCTTCTCGCATACCTCCCCTCTTTCCTTCCTGTACCACTCTTTATCTGTTATCATTTGTAATGTCAATTATAATAAACTGGTAAAAATAAGTAATTGTTTCCCTGAGATCTGTGAGCCACTAAGACAAATTAAATCAAGTGCATAGAAGGATTTTGGGAACCCTGAAGCACGGGTAAAATAACTCGTGGGGCTTGTGACTGAAGTCTTAAGGCTGAGGTTGTGGTGGGGTGATGGTCTTGGGCCTCTTCAGCCTGTGGGATCTGATGTTGTCTCTAGGTAGATAATGTCAGAATTGAACTGGATTAGAGGATACCCAGCTGGCATTTGCTGCTGTAGATTTGAATGTTTAATGTGTAGCAGGGCAACCCCCATATATCTGTATTACAAGCCTTCTGTGTTGGTTGAATTAGAAGAGCAGAGGAATTTCACTGGGTGCGGCAGTGCACACCAGTAATCCCAGCACTCCAAAAGCTGAGGCTTGAGGATTGCTGCAAGTTCAAGGCCAGCCTGAGCTGCTTGTTGCGTTCCAGGTGCATTCCAGGCGCTCTGAGCTACACTATCTTTTTTTTTTTTTTTTTTTAAAGGAAAACCAAGAAACTTTCCCATAGCATAATACTGAATATACTTTTTATTTAATTAATTAATTAATTTTGTTTTGTTTTTGAAATGGTCTTGCTATGTAGGTTTAGGCTTGAACTCACTATGTAGCCTGGATTGGCCTTGAATTTGGGGTGATCTGCCTCAGCTTTCTAAATGCTGGGATTATAGGTGTGCACTATCATGCCCAGCTGTTATTTACTTATTTTTAAATTTTAAAATGGAAAGCATGAGGCTGTGAGTTCAATCCCTGGTACCAAAAATAAATAAAATAAAATGGAAAATAAAATAGAAAAAGAATAAGAATGACAATGTAGAATTTCAAAATAAAGTAATAGGAGAATAACAGTGGTTGATATATTGTGTATTATCTTCAAAACCAGTTTTTATTTTTTTATTTTTATTTTTTTTGGGGTTTTTTTTTTTTTTTTGAAGTAGAGTTTCACTTTGTAGTTCAGAGTGGCCTTGAACTGACTATGTTACCTAGGCTGGCCTCTAACTCATAGTAATCTTGCCTCAGCCTCTGAAATGCTCAGATTAGAGGTGGAGCCACCATACCTAGTTTGTTTATTTACTTATGAACATACTTTTTTTTTTTTTTTTTGGTACTGGGTATCGAACTCACAACCTCGAGTTTGCCAGGCAGGCACTTATGCCCGCTGAGCTAAATCCCTGGCCTATGAACATACTTTTGAAACTCTCCCTGCTATTTTGACCCTTCCCTCCTATTGGAAGTCACTGCTGTCCATTCACTCTTAAATAATTTTGGCTTGTTATCTGTAGAGTATTGATAGTTTTATAATTCCAGTCAGACCTCTTCCTGTGTTTAAGACCTATATATGTCACTGCTTGTATTTCTATCTGGGTGCCACGTGGGTGCTTTAAATTAATTATACCGCAAAGTGAGTTTGATGTCTTCTGTAGAACCAGCTCTTCCTATGTTAACTGCTTTGAATAGAGGAAAAGTGCCACCTTTTCTGCAGCTTCTGAATTGTTCTCATTGTATTAACAAGGCCAGCCTGAAACCATAACAAAACCCTATTTTAAAATCACACACACACAAATCAGACTAGCATCCTGTCAGATATGAGGCACACTGAATGCTAACTGGTGCTTACTCTTGCTGAGTTAGTAGACCTATTTATACCTTATGATCTACCCATAGCAAATTTTTTAATTTTTGTGTGATTTTTGCTGTTTGAAAAAGCCTTTGTTCTGTGTCTTGATTTTTATATCTGAAATGCATCTGTTTCTGTCCTCTACTTGGTTTATTTAATGAATACCTCATGTTCCATGGTTGGCTTAGACTTTATAAAGTCTTTTGTGATTTCTCTTTTCTTTTTTTCTTCCCCAGATGGATTTGTTGGCTTTCTCTCTTAGATTTTCCTCCTCTCATGGATACTGGGTTGTAGCATATCACTTTATTGCTGTTTTTCTCCTTTTTTTGAAGTAAGGTCTACTATGTTGCTCAAACAGGCCTTTAACTAACTACTGAGCTCCAGCAAACCTCCTGCCTCAGCCTCTTGAGTGTCTAGGACTGTAGGTATGCTTGACCTATGTTCCTATTTGTCTCTGAATTTTTGGGGTTTTTTTCCCTAACTTTTTTGAAAATTCCTTAATGTACGTTACTTATTAAATTTGTGGTTCTCTTTGTATTTAATGCCTACAAAGTATCTTGTACTATAATTCAGGAAATAGCATATATGTTGAATGAACACAATTTTAAGAAGCAGGGTATAGTGGTACACACCTGTAATCCCAGCACTCAGGAGAATGAGACAGGAGAATCAAGAGTTTAAGATCTGTTTAATCTATTTACTGAGTTCAAGGCTAGCCTAGACTATATGAGGAGACCTTGTTTGGGAAAAATAACTATTATTCTAAATTTCTAGATGTAATTATATACTAAAATCTATATGTGACTTTTTTAAACTATAGAGTAATAATCTTCACATGAAAGTTTTATGTTGTAGTTAATGGGAAAGTGACCCTAGAAACTGAAGAAAATTGGGTTCCAGTCTTAGCTTTTGTCAGTTACCTCCTGGTTGTAAACAATACAGACTGGTTTCAGTTTGCTTGCTTTTCAGTTGATGCTGCCACCCAATGTAGCTCCTAAGGTTCTTGGGGTTAAGGACTGTGAGAGGATGAGAAAAATAAAGAAAAGACAAAGCTGGGGTCAGGTGGAGCCCTTACTCTCTTGATGGGAGGAAAGGAAATGCCCAACCAGTACAGCATGGTTATTTATGCCCTCCAGAGAAGAACTTCAGTTTCAACCCCACTGCCTAGCAAGTTGTTTGCCTGGCAACCTGGGCCTCTTGTCTTCTTGGTGCAGGAATAGCTTGTTTACATAGCTTGTTTTGGTCTGGGTTTTTTCTGGGCTGGCCTTGCTTTAGCCCCACACATGTGATCAATCTCCAGCTTTAACTGCTCCATACAAGATGGTGTGGCTGGGCATCAAACCTAGGGCCTCTAACATGCTAGACAAGTGCTCAACTACTGAGCCACATTCCCCTGATTTCAGCTTCCTTAAGCAGAAAAGTAACTTATGTAAAGGATGTTGGATAGCTCAGGAAATGAATGGGAAAGCTGGAAAATTTGCCTGGAGTGACAGGCAGGATACCTGGGAGAAGAAGCTGTAGACTTAGCAAGGGTCAGTCCAGGTCAGTCCTTGGGAATAGGATAGTTAGGACACTGCTGCTGGACCATTGTCCTGACCTTGCTGAAAGTGTACTACTGTCCATTCTGAATTATGTTTAAGTCTTTACAGATTGCAAATCCTGTATTGCAGGTACAGGTCCCTATATCACATATTTGTACAGAAAAATGGGAGAAAAGATAGCCCATCTTAGCTTTTGTAGCATAGGCCAAGGGATTTCTGTTTCCAGCCAAGGATTACAGAGTCTGGGCTGCTCCAAAGATAGGAAATTGGGTTCAGATGGCAGACAGGCAATAAATAAAGAAGGAAAACAAAAGGGCAGATGTCTTATAGTGCTGCTGCTGCCTGGTACCCAGATAGACCTCAGAAAACTTCTGTTTCTGAGCTTTCTTTTTTTTTAAAACATCCTCCTCCCACCACCTTTTGTAGTCACAAAGTTTATTTGAAAAAGTAAAAGTGAAGCATGAGGCAGAAACTGGTTCTGCACAGTGAGTTTGGGCCAAGTAAAAGAGGAAAAAGCAAGATGAGCACCCTAGAGGAAGTAGTGTAGGCTCTCTTCAGAAAAGCCATGAGAGCTTTCTCTTTTTAAAAAAAAAAAAACAACACAACACAGTCACCTTAAATCACTAACTTGCTCAGACTGGGCTGAAACTTGCAGTCCTCCCGCCTCAGCCTCTCAGAGCACTGGATTACAGGCATGTACCACCATGCCTGGCGGAGTTTCCTTTTCTTATACATAAAATTTTAATGCTGTCTTCCCAATGTTATATAGTAGTAGTATAAAAGTAAGATAAAATATTTAAAGAATGTGGTAAATACAATCTTCGTTCCTCTGATGCAAGCTATAACACATTTTCCCTTTTTTGAAGTATATATCAGTGATCTTGAAATACCTTTTTTCTTTCTTTTTAAGAATAGGAAGAATTTATTGAGATAATGGAAGCATCTGTTTAAGAGGGACAGAAGAGGGCCTGGAAAGTGGGTTTCCACCAACTCTGCTTCTCAAGGCTGCTTTTTGAGTAACGCCACGAGGGGAGGCAGGTTCAAGGTGGGACAAAACTAGCATCAGTAAGGTTACATGTGTAGTAACTTAGGTAATACTGATCCAGTAGGAAATCACAAAATGGATGTGATGTGGGACAAGACTATGGTAAACCAGTAAGCTTATGACAGTTGCATGGGGATTATTGATTAAATGGGGATTAAATTGGGAAGCCAGTCACACAGCAAGTGCACATTAAAATACCTTCCTGACGTTTATGAGAACTATTAAACTGCTAGGTTAATCTTGGTCCTATTGTTTTACATATGGAGTCTTTTAATAAAATCTAGTAGTAATTGCTCCTGAAATAGAAGCAAGAGGGACATTTAAATGTTGACCAAAATTCCTTTGGTAGTGTAAGAAAATAGTGATATTAGTAGCAACTGTAAATGTAATTTTTCTTGGTGCTAGAAATTGAACTCAAGACTGTGTGCATTGTAGGCAAGTGACCTCTCTCAGCCCTGTGGACTTTTAAACTTTACACACACACACACACACACACACACTTTTTTTTTTTTTTTTGAAACAGGGTCTTGCTATATAGTTCAGGCCAGCTTTGAACTCATTATGCAGCCCAACGTGACCTTTAACTCATGGGGATCCTCCTACTTCAGCCTCCTGAGTGTTGAAACTACAAGTATGTACCACCTCACCCAGCTGTGGACTTTTTTTTGAAAAAAATACCCATTTTCAGCAGATCTTTATATAGAGGTTTTTTGTATGTTTCAGTTTTGGTGGGGAGTACTGGGGTTTGAATCTAGCTCTTTTATACTGAGCTACACCCCAGCCCTTTTTTTGCTTTTTTATTTTGAGACAGGGTTTCATAAGTCACTGACTTGCCCAGATAGGCTTAAAATCCTACTGCCTGAGCCTCCTAGAGTGCTGGGGATACAAGTGTGTCTACCATGCCTGATACGTGTTTCAAATTCTGCATTTTCTCTTATTTATCACCATAGCACATTTCTCTTAGTTGTCAGCTGTGGTTTAAAAATACTAAATGTGTAATCCCAGCACTTGGGAGCAGGAAAATTGTGCGTCCAGCCTGGGATACAAAATGAGTTCAAGGACAGCTGAACTGCATAGTGAATCCTTGACTGAAAAAAAAACCAAAGTAAATAAATAAATAAATGATACTGGGGATTGAGCCTAACTTTTTCACATCGCTCGTGCTTTTATTTTATTTTTTACTTTGAAAAAGGGTTTCACTAAGTTGCCCAGGCTGGGCTTGAATTTGAAAACTTTTTGCCTCAGCCTCCCAAAGGGTGGGAATTACAGGTGCGCACCACCATGTCCAGAAGGAAAGTTTCTGAAATTAGGTTTTAAATTGCACACCATTCTGAGTAGCATGTTGAAGTCTTGCATGTCCAGCCCAAGGAATGATTATCCTTGCGTCTAGTGTATTCACGGAGTATTTGCTGCCCACTTGGCAGCTTCTTGACTGTCAGATCCACCATCTTGGCATTGTATAGCTTTCATTTCAGGATACCTTACGTTACTTCATAATAGCTCCAAAGAGCAGGAGATGTTAACAAAGAGAATACTAGCAAAGGTGTTGGCATAGAGAGCTCCTTTTAGGGAAAAGTAAATGTTTCCAATTTAAGGAAAGACCGAAAATAACATATACTGAAGTTGCTAAGATCTGTGGCAAGAGAGAAACAGTGTTTATAGGGCTTGGTACTGGTAAGCGTGAAACAAGGAAGAGAGGTGTGGTGGCACTCCAGTCTCTGGGAGGCTGAGGCAGGAGGACCACAAGTTCCAGCTCCAGTCTAGGCAATTTAGTAACTTATTAAGACCCTTTTTCAAAATAAAAAATTAAAATAAAGGCTGAGACTATAGCTCAGTGAAAGAGGCTTTGGGTTCAATACCAAATACCACATAGACATACTATTAAGTAAAATGTAATGTACGTAGAATCTGGTACTCTTAGTGATTTTAGGCATCTCCTGAGAATCATGGAATATATTATTCATGGATATAGAAGGTTCAAATACTGTATTTGTTGAAGTCTTTTTTTTTTTTTTTTGGTACTTGGGATCAAACTCAGCTGCGCACTTGCAAGGCAGGCGCTTAGGCCACTGAGCTAAAGCCCTGGCCCTTCTGAAGTCTTAAAAGGAATTTCTTTTTTTAAGAAACTAAAGTTAGCCAGTTGTGGTGATACATGCAGGAGGCCGAGGCAAGAGAATCATGAGTTTGAGGCCAGCCTGGTCTACATAGTAAGTTAAATACCAGCCTGCACTATATAGCCATACCCTGCTTTAAAATAAATATAAAATATAGTAAATAAAATAGAAACCAGAGTTATTTGGAAAGCTTAATGGCACATAAAAAAATTGAAATAATTATTAAAGTATATGGTAGATAAAACAGCTCCTCTAGGTCCATCACATACAGTGAGAGTTGTGGTATTTATTAGATGTAATTAGGATGCCTCTTGAAGAGGTACAGATTAAAGCAGCTTAAGTAAGGTCCCAGAGTGCATGGTCTGTGCTGATGTGGTGACTGCTCCATGCAGTCACTCAAGGACCCAGGTTGTGTCTGGTTGCTTTGGCCTTCCCTATTGTGGTGTCCTTTGAATGTCAAAGCTAGGTCAGGGCCACATTCATATTCCAGAACATAGGAAGGAGGAACACCAAAGATGTAGGGCTTACAGATTTCACTTGTAGTGTCCCATATCCCCCTGAGTCAGGCTGATCTGAGAGGACACTGAGCTGTGAGGAAGACTGGGACCTGTAGTCTTTAGCTACATGACTTTGGGTCTTGCTAAAATTTTCTGTATTACTACAAGAACAAAACATACACTAGGGTGGAAGTGAGGGATGTTACTGTGTGTGTTTGCCACATAGGTGAAAACAAACCAGGAAGAAAAAGAGTTTGCTTTTGATGTGAAATGAGTATATAAATTGCCATTTGCCCTGGGCATGGTGGTACATGCCTGTAATCCTAGCTTTTGGGAGGATGTGATAGAATCACAAGTGTCAGGCCTGTTTGAGCTACACAGTGAGTTTGAGGCAGGCCTGGGCTACCCAATGGTACCTTGTCTCAAAAACTAATAAATAAATAAATTGCCACTTACATGCAAGTTCAATAGTTAACATTTTAAAAGATCACCAGGAAGAAAATTCTGAGACACTTTTGGTATTCAGTTGAATAATTGGAATCAGTGGGAAAATGTACTGTCATGTGATAAACTGAAGAAACTTTTCTGTTTTTAGGTCTGACACATCTGTAAGTAAACCTCTGGAGAACTCCGCCAGTCAAGTCAATGGCGTCTTCTTCTACAGTGCCTCTAGGATTTCACTATGAAACCAAGTATGTGGTTCTCAGCTACTTGGGACTCCTCTCTCAGGAGAAGCTGCAAGAGCAACAGTTTCCCTTACCTCAAGGTATTGTCTTTGGCTTCCAGTGCTTACATCAAGTTCTAATGAGGCTTCACATATAGAGGTGTTGGTATCTATAGTTATAAGACAGCTAATAATGATAAGTTTATTTAGTTTTTGAGCATGCAAATAAATAGAAGCTGATCTGTCTTTAAAGATTTGACTCTTAAGATTAGAATTGTATAATTTTGCAAGTCTATAATCCCAGTGCTGGAGAGGATAAGGCAGAGAAGACCATAAGTTTTAAGGCCAGCCAGGGCTATATAGTCAGACCCTGTCACAAGACATAAAAAAAAAAATTATATACTTTTTTTGTGTTGAGTACTAGGGATTGAATTCAAGGCCTTGTGCATGCTTAGTAAGCACTATGCAACTGTTCTATTCTACATCCCCAGCCCTCTTTATTTTGATACAGAGTTTCCCTAAATTGCCCAGGCAGGCTTTAGTTTATAATCCTTCTCAGGTAGTTGAGATTATAAACATAGTGGCATTGTGCACAACACATAATTATTGTTAAACTTAAAAAATTAAGGGTTTTTTTTTTTTTTTTTTTTAGACAGGGTCTCGCTATGCAGTTCAGGCTGGCCTTGAGCTCACTTTGTAGCCCAGGCTGGTCTTGAATTTGCAGAAATCCTCCTGCCTCAGCCTCCTGAGTGCTGGGATTACAGGTGTGAGCTACCACACCTGGCTAAGGGTTTTTTGTTTTTTTTTGTAATGGGGATTAAACTCAACCTCATGCTTGCCAGGCAGAAATTTGTGCCATTGAGCTAAATCCCAGGCCCTAAAGTTAAGGTTCTTTAATTGACTTTATTTCAGTGGTAATCAGGCTTATACAGTGATTTCGTATGTCTGATAGGCTCTCAGAAATTTTAGGGGCTTGGGACGTTGCTCACTGGTAGAGCACTTGCAGGGCTTGGCATATATAAGGCCCTGGGTTCAATCCTCAGTACTGAAAAAACAAACTAACCAAACAAATCAAATAAAGCAGAACAGAGCTTTTAGCACAGTTCTTTGTACTATGCAGTTGTGTGTATCCATCTTACTTACTTTTGATAATAGGAATGGAACCCAGGGCCCTGTGCATGCCAGCCAAGTGCTGTTCTACGAGACATCCCCCAGTCACTCCACATCAAGCTTATAGTACAAGATTCTGAATTAGTTTTCTTCATTAAATGTTACGTTATCTTAAATATTTATTTACTGGAGCTCTGGAGGTATTGTAAGCTCAATGATGAATGATGTTGAGATTTCAGAAATGATGGAATCCAATAGGAGAGATGACAGAAAGTACTCTTAACAATCCTTATGTAAACACTTAAATACAACTCTTGGATGTGTTCTACTTTTGAAAATCAAATCCTTTTTTTTTTTTTTTTTTGTATGTGTAGAAGTAGGAATGAAACCTATAGTCTTGTGTATGCTAAGCAAGTGCTCTACCACTGGATCATGCCCAGCCTCTGAATCATCTTAAATACCCTAAGGTGGATTACTATTTAAATAAAATTATATCAAAAATTACTTAAAAAATGTTTTTTGAGGCAGAGTCTTGTTCTGTAGTGCAGGTTGCCCTTAAACTTACTATGTAGCTCAGGCTGGTCTTGAGCTCACAGCAGTCCTCCTGCCTCAGCCTCCCAAATGGTGGGATTACAGGTGTGTGCCACCATGTCTAACTAGACTGGATTTTGTCTGTTTGGTTGTGTTTTTTTGTTTGTTTTTATTTTTGGTAGTACTAGAACTTGAACCCAGAGCCTCTGTAATAAGTTACATCCCTGGCCTTTTTTTTTTTTTTGTCTTTTTGAGACAGGGCCTCACTGTGTAGTTTAGGCTGGCTGGCTTTGAGTTCAGTTTGTACCCCACCCCACAGTGGTCTCAAACTCTCAACGATTCTCCTGTCTCAGCTTCCCAAGTCCTGGGACTTACAGGCATGTGCCACCATATCAGGCACCAGCCCTGTTTAATTAAAAAAATTTTGAGGGGTGGTCTTTTTGAGGATTTCACATGTACTTTAGGCTGGCCATGAACTCCCTTTGTAGCCCAGGCTGTCCTCAAACTCACAGCAGTTCTCCTGCCTCAGCCTCCTGAGTACTGGGACTATAGGCATGTGCCACCATACTTGGCCAATGTTATTTTTTATTTTGAGACAGAGTTTTAGTAAAGTACCTTTAAATACTTGGATTTGAATTTGGAATTTGCTTTGCCTCAGTCTCTCACAGGGATGGGATTTCAGATATCCGTTTCCACATCTGGCTAGATGGGATTTTTTTTTCAATTCTGGGGCTCGAACCCAGTGCCTTGTACATGTTAGGCAAGTGCCCAGACTGTATTTCTTAACATTGCCTGTCTCAGCCAGACCTGATCTCATTACCTTGTGTGTCTTCTGCTCATTACTAACTTGTTGTTTAAAACCAGGCTTACTCCTGACTTTTTTTTTCCCCTCCAGCTTTGGTGCTCTAGAGTGGTAGACTCTTATGATAGTAATGACTAATACCCATGTCTGTTTTTTTTCTGGGCCTGTAGAAAGTTGCTTTTAGCTGGAGCCATGCTACTAGTCCTAATAATGAAATATGAACAGAAGTGGTTCATAGACTCTGGCCTTTATGAGCCAGGATGCCTTTTGCCTATTGTTTCTCCTTTGCTTTGTTGTGTGTGTGTCTGTGACAAGGAACATACATTTTCATGACAGAACCATCATTAGGCTGGATAGCTGAATGACTATGAAGAACAAGCTCCTTGCCATCCAGTTATCCAGGTTAAATATGTAACATAAGGGAGAGATAGATCTTTTACATAAGTAACTAAAATTTCTGTTTTGTTATTGCAGCATAGACTAGCTTGGCATAATTAACATATTTACTGTTGTCTTTGTGCTGCTATAATAAAATATACTACCTTAGACTGGATAATTTCTAAATGATAGAAATTTCTTTGCACAGTTCTAGAGTCTGGGAAGTCCAAGATTGAGTTGCTAACAGGTTCAGTGTCCAGTGAGGGCCTGTCTCTGCCTCTAAGTGGTTCCTTGTGCGCTGCATTCTCCCAAGGGAACACAGGCTGTGTGCTTATATGGTGGAAAGAACAGAAAGGTAGAGTGACTTGGCTGGTTGCCTCCCAAGTGCCACTTCATTCCTAAGTGCAGTGCTCTTTTGGGCTCGTCACCTTCCAAAAACTACCTCCTAATCAGGGAGGTTTAAGCTTCAACGTGAATGTCAGAGAGGACACACACATATGCGCATTGTAGCACCACATATACATGATATGGTCAGCAGTTGTCCAGTTTTCCCAAGATTAAGTAAAACTGGGGCAAGCCTGGACAAACAGTTAGGTGGTCACCGTAAAAAATACATATTATCCAAATTGTATTTAGTTGTATTATTTCTTAGTTTAAACCGATTCCATAATCCATAGAACTAGTCCTTTTCAACCTTTGTGATTTACAAAATGTGGGAGGACTTTAGAGATTTTATGTACCTGGATTTATTTACATGATGCATTTTTCTGCTTGAGGATGGAATTTACTTCTCCCTGACTGTCTTGCATCTGAGGAGTTTACTTCGGTGTTTTTGTTTTTAAAATCTGGTTGTTACCCTTAATATTGTTTTCCTTGTAACAGTTATAAGTATTATTGTATAACTTGTGAAATAAACTAGTTAAAAAGGAACAGATATTAGCTGGGTATGGTGGTGCAGGGCTGTAATCCCAGCACTCTGGAGGCTGAGGCAGGAGGATTGGTGAGAGTTCATGACCAGTCTGGGTTATAAAGTGAGCTCAAGGCCAGCCTGAACTACATAGTGAGACCCTGTCTCAAAAAGACAAAAGAAGGAAAGAAAGGGGGCAGGTATTATATGAGATACTTCAGATACATTATTAGAAAGACAGAAGACAGAAATTCAAGGGATTCTTTTGCGGGGGGGCTTGGTTGGTATTGAGACAGGGCCTCACTATGTAGTATAGACTAGCACTAGGGAAGCTCAGGCAGGTGGATCATTGCAAGTTTGAGACCAGCCTGTGCTACAAAGTGAGCTTAAGGCCTTGGATTCACCTTATAACCTGGGCTAACCTGCCTTAGCCTTCCTATTGCCAGGGCTACAACTGTGAACCACTATGCCCAGATCTAGGCTCACTTCTTAAAGGGAAATAGTCTCCCACCCACCTTGTTTTGTTTGAAATGTGGTCTCACTGTGTAGTCTGTTGGCCTTGAACTGGTTATATAGCCCAGGCTGGGCTCTAATAAATGTGAGAAGTGGGTGAGTGAGGTGGAGCTATTCACAACTCAGGTTTTCTGTTATATTGCATTTCTTTCATTATTTCCTGAATGAGTCATATACTGGGTACAGACTCTTCCATAAATAGCTAACTCTTGTGTATTTTTTCAGAACTAATTAAGTCTTCCGTAATGTGCTGGTTTGTATTAAATATGGCCAGCCCAGCTTCAGATTATATATTCTGACTAGTAGAAGTCTTTCTGACTTACATAGTTCTTGCCAAATGGTAAACTTTTGTTATGTTCCACTTTGCTTATATTAACAAGGAGCTTCTTAGATTCGGTAGTATTTAATACAGATTTAACATGATTTTTTTTGGAGTCAGTGCTGAAAACTGAAGGCCTCAAGCATACTAATTGTGCTGTACCACTAAGTGACTTCTCCAACCCCAAATAATTCTTTTTTTGGTTAGAAAGATAGTTAAATTGAGGTCTGTTAATTAATAATGTGATAAGCTGGATGTGGTGACGCACTTCTGTAATCCTAGCACTAGGGAAGCTCAGGCAGGTGGATCATTGCAAGTTTGAGACCAGCCTGTGCTACAAAGTGAGCTCAAGGCCTATGTCTAAAAGACCAACAAATAAATAAATAATCAAATATGTGTCATTGTGATATTGGTTCATAATTCATTTAACCACCAAACAAAACCTTCTCATTTCCCTTACTTCCCAGCCCCTGACAGTCATTTTCTAATTTCTCTTTGAATTTATACAGTATTTATTCTTTAGCATAATATTTTCAAAGTTCATACATGTTGAGGCATATATAAAAATTTCCTTCCACAGGAGGTAAAACTGATCAAAGTATGTTATATATATGTGTGAATCTGCCAGAATGAAATCCATTCATCTATATAACCAATGTGCACTAATTAAAAAAGGGTGTGAAAGAAGAGTTAGAAGAAGCTGAAAATTTTTTCCTGCCTTTTAACTACTGAATGTATGTATATATCACATTTTGTGTATTCATTCATTCATTCATTCATCCACTGATGGACATTTGAGTTGTTTCTACCTTGTGACTGTTGTGAATAATGCTGTTGTGAACATGGATGTACAAATACTTGTTTGAGTTCCTACTTTGAATTCTTTTGGATATATATCCAGATATAAAATTGTTTTATTGTAGGTAATTCTGTTTAATTTTTTATGGAATGGCTATATTGTCTTCCACAGTGACTATACCATTTTACTTTCCATCAGCAACAGTGTGTAGGTGGTTCCAGTATTTCATGTCATTTGTTTTTTGCTTTTTGATAATAGCTATCCTAATGATAGTGCAGTAGTATCTCACTGTGTCAGCTTATTTCTTTTTATTGCTGAATGATACTCCATTGTGTGAATGTACCACAGTTTATCCATTCACTTTTTGAGGAATATGGGTTGCTTCTAAATTTGGTTTCCTACCACCAATGTATAAGACTTACAGTTTCTGCATATCTTTGCCAGAACTTTACTGCTACCTCCCTTTGTGGTGCTAGGGATTGAACCCGGGGCCTCTGTGCTGGGTTATATCCCCAGACTTTTTTAGTTTTTGTTTGAGACAGTCTCACTCATAAATTGGCCAAGAGGGGCTCCAATTTGTAGTCCTGCTGCTTTAGTTTCCCTGAATACACCTTGAAATTATGAAGACTTCTAATTTTGTTTTTGTGAAGATTACTTTGATTCTTTGTCTTTTGCAATTCCATATGAATTTTAGAGTTGGGTTGTCCATTTCTGGGGAAAATCCCCATGTTGATGCTTTTTCTTGAATCTTGAATCACTTTGGGGCTAGGGAGTGCTGTACGGTTATGTCAGATCATCTTTTCAAGACATATTTGTATAAACTCATTTGGAATATATTTTTTTCGGAGATGAGTAGTATTTTATTCTTTTCTTAGCTTTTCTGTCAGGAACAAATGTCGATCCTGACTTCTCTGAAACCAGACCTTGGGTGAGAAGGTACAGAGTGGTGTTTTTGTGACCTTTTTCTCTCAACTCTGTCTTCCCCTCATTCTCTCTTCCAATTTGGAAGCTTGAGGGAGGTGGCAACACTGGAGACCTGAAAACTACCATCACGGTTAGCTTTTTTGTGCATGTATAGCAGTGGAAATTGAAACCAGAGGTGCTGTACTACTGAGCTACATCTCTACCTTTTTAAAAACAAATCAGTCAGTTAATTAATTTATGCATTTATCCATCCATCCACAGTCTTGGGGTTGAATCCAGGACCTTCACATTGAGCCCTTTTAAAAAAATTTTTTTTGAGGCAGGTTCTTGTTGGCTCATGTTGGACTCAAAACTTGTGATCTTCCTGCCTCATCCTCCCAGAATGCTGGGACTGTATGTCTCATATTGTCCAGACTGGCCTTTCAACTTGTCATCTTCCTTCCTCCTGTAATCCCAGGTAGTGTTTTTTTATTTTTATCTTTATTTTTATTTTAATACGGGTCTTGCTATATAGTCCAGGCAGGTCTTGAATTACAACGTAGCCCTGGCTGGTCTTGAACTCACTGCGATCCTCCTGCCTCAGCCTCCTTGAGTGCTGGGATTACCAGCATGTGCCCCCATGCCTGGCTAGACTTTTGTTTTAAATTTTGATTTTTTTACATGCTAGTCCAGTAAGGTATAATTTTGTTTGTTGTGCTAACTAATGGATAATTGAACCACATTGTCTGGGTGTTCTAGACATTTTTACTTCAGTTATAATTAATTGGGTTGTCTGGAAATTTTTGTTTTGTTTGGTTTGGTTTGGTTTGATTTGTTCTTTGAGACAGGGTCTTGTTACTTAGTTCAGGTTGGGCTTGACCTTACTATACAGTCCAGGCTGGCTTTGAATTTGTGGCAATCCTCCTGCCTTAGCCTCCTGAGTTCTAGGATTATAGGCATGTGCCACCACACCTGGCTAAAACACTTGATAAGATTCTTTGTGAAAATACTTAAATCAAAAACATCAGAACCATATGACACATGCCAGGGCCTGGAAACATGTGTTTTAATGCATGTTATAGATAATGATGACAATGATGATTTGGTAATGATGGGAAATGAACCTGGCACCATATGCATGTGGATGCTAGGCAAGTTCTCTACCACTGAATTATATATAATTCCATATAGATAGTTTTAATGTGCTTCAGTTTGGGAAGTTAGATTTAGGAAGTATTTTGTTCTCAGAAGGTAAGCACATTCAACTGGGCATAACTTGTCATCAGACACTCCGAATAAATTTCACCTCTGAATGAATTTTAGAGCTGGAATATGATAATTGCTGACTCATCTGACTCTTCATGTAGAACTGAGGTGGGTGGGATTTATTGTGCTGAAGTCTGTTTATCTTTGAAATATTTTTTCCTGGGTTTATAGTGCAGGATTTACGCTGTATTGGCCCTACTGTGTAGCTCCATCCTTTAGAAAGTTTGTTGGAGAGGATTAATTAAATGAAAAATCACTGAATCTGTCTGTGTCATTGGTTAGCTAACTAGCCTTTTGTACCCTAACAGCCATAGATTTTTCCTGATTTAGGCTTTCCACATGACTTATTATCAAGTATGACAACTTGTCCTGTTTAATCATCATCACATTAGTCTCATGAGAATAGGCACTTCTCTAATCAGCTACTTTTCTTTAATCTGGTGGGGTGAGGCATATGGTAACTAAGACATTATTGTAATTTACTTTATAGGATGTTGGTGGAATTGCTACTGTTGTATGGGATGTGTAGGTGTGTTTTTCTGGTATGCAGATTTTGTAAAAAGAGGTAGATGACAGATGGCAAAGCACCACACATTCCTTATTTGTCACTGTATGTCTAAAATTATGACTTTCTAGGATTCAATAATAGCATTTCTTTTTTGTCACTTTTGTCATTTAAGTAGCCTCAAAATGTATGGAAACTGATTTTTTTGGATAACTATTATTTAATTCCTCTGAATTTATATGTCACTTTTTTATTTTGCCTATAAAAGTGACATATAATAAATTCAGAGAGGTTTCTTAAGATCCTCTCTTTGCGGCTACGTTGATATATGTACTATAGAATGCAGTGAGGTCTTAATCTGTACATGTTTGTCTGCATGTTATAAAACTGGGAGTCTGCATCACAATAGATAGCCTATGCTGGACATAAGTCTTAGACAAAGGAAATATATCAAAGTACTTATCTGGTCAGTGAAGTGGGTTCGTGAACAACAATATAGGAATCCTAGCAGCCAAACTGATAAATTTGGAATTTATTAACTGAGCTCAGGACCACTTGTATACAGACCCACCTGGTTCAGGGTCCAAACAAGTGGCCCCGAATTGGAAAGTTACAGAGTTTTTAAAAGAGAGAATCACAAAAGACATTTTGTTGAAAACAATTTAGCTTGAATTTTTCATTAATTTTCAGTTGACACCTGTATCCTGCTGCTTTTGTTGAGCAGGTTAATTTTTCTCCTGTAGATACAGCTCATTTTGCTTTTCTCATGGGACTTATACCCTGAGTAATTTTCCATTTTTCTGAGTCAGATACAGGGCACTAGTTAAATGTAAGGCTCAAGATGGCATCAGTTATGCCAAGCCACAACAGTCAGAAATATGATAAAGATATCAAACAATATAGTACAATATATATTTAAGTGTTAAATTATGTGGCACAGACTAAATGTTTCACTGACCTTTAAAAATAGTCACTGAAGACATCATGGAGAAGTAGAGACGATTGAATTAGCCCTTGAAGGGTGGACAGAACTTGAAGAATTAGGAAAAGGAAGGGTGATCCATGGAAGGTGGAGATGTAACTCACTGTGTTTCATTTGTTGGATAGCAAAAAAATTAGCAGTGAATTTATACTGAATTATTTTTGATAAAAATTCCTCATCACATGTAATTTAATGTATTGGGCTGGGGATTTAGCTCAGTGGCTTAAGTGCCTGCCTGGCAAGCATGAGGTCATGAGTTCGCTCCCCGGTACCAAAAAAAAAAAAAATTTTTTTTTAATATATCTTGTGAGAATATATAATAAGAGATCTAAATAATAAAATGATTTCCATAGTAGAAATAACAGGTCATATATTTAATCTATAAGGTCCTATACAGCTATACTGCTGTTGAGCAGTGAATTTAGTTCTCAGTCAAAGCCAGAAGAAAAAAAAAAAAAACATAGAGGGATACTTTGGTCCAGGAATCGTTTTTCCCATAACTGGAAGCTAAGTTCTTCATTTGGGTGGAATGTGGTTCTGCATCCACAGCATTATACTATAGGGCATAGAGAAATGAATAGAAAGTTTCATTATCAAATTTAGTGTTAGGCTTCAAACCGTTGCCTTTCGACATGATTTTGGATAAAGATAAGAAAATTGCACCAAAGTGCAACTCAATTAAGACAGGTAACCCTATCTAGGGACCTTGATTGTCTGTCTTCAGTTTTCTAATGATGGTCCAGATTAATATGAAATAACTAGAATGGAGAGAATTGGAGACTGCAATCAGGAAATCTGATGTTTTGGGTCATTTCAGAAACCTTATTAAAAATCTAGTCCACTAGATTCTATGGCAAGAGTTTGAATGTTTAGATATTTTATGTGTCTGACTATGTAAAGGTCAGAATTTGGCATTCATTGTACACACCTATAGTCCCAGTACTGTGGGAGGTTAAGCAGGAGGCTTGTAACTCTGAGCCCAATCTGGGCAATTTAGCTAGATGCTATCTCAAAATAAAAAGTCTGGGGAGCCAGGGTTATAGCTCAGTGACACAGAGCCTACCTGGCAAGCACAAGATCCTGAGTTCAATTCTCAATACAAAAAAAAAAAAACAAACCTAGGTTTAGTGGTACATGCCTATAATCCTACCATTCAGTGGGCTGAGGCAGGAGGATCTCTGAGTTTGAGGCCAGCCTGCATTACTTAGTGAGACCCTGTCACAAAATGCCAAAAAAATCTTGGTAGGGGGTAGCTTAGTACAAAGGCCTTGAGTTCATTCTAAAAAGCAGGCTAAGAGTGAAATAGTGGCAGATGTGTATTTCAAAATGTTTTTGTGGCCAGACATGGTGGCTCACGCCTGTAATGCCAGTACTCGAGAGGCTGAGGCAGGAGGATCCTTTCAAGTTTGAGACCAGCCTGGGCTACAAAGTGAGCTCAAGGCCAGCCTGAACTGTATAGCGAGACCTTGTCTCAAAAAGACAAAAACAAAACAAAACAAAAATGTTTTTGTGGAGCTTGGAAAGCCAACCAAAAGTTTTTCAACCTGACTTTTAACCTACTGTCATGGAAACATGTTTAGTATCAGTAGGCAAAAGACAAATTCCCCTCTCTCTCTTTTTTGAGATGGACTTGCTGTGGATCCAGGCTGACCTTGAGCTAGACTGTGTTGTCCAAGCTGGCCTCAAATTCATATGGTGACCCTCTTGCCTCAGTATCCTGGATGCTTGGATTGCAAATGGGTCCCACCGGGCCTGGCCCAGAAACATTTTAAAAAGTGAAAGGGATTAGTGAATGGGAACTACCATCTGTGGGGCATTTTTTTTTTTTCTTTTGCAGTGCTGGGGATTAGACCCAAGGCATTGCACATACCAGACATGTAGTTTACCATGGCCCCTCCATGGGGCATTTTGATGTGATAGTATTTGATTTATTAATCTCATTAACTTTGATTACACCCTTTATGGTAGGTATTATTTTCACATTTTATGTAAAAGGAGAGGATGAAAAAATGATTATCCTTACATAAGTCATATGTAGTGATGAATTGGAATACGAGGCTCCATGTTGTATCTCCCCCTTACTGGGCTGCCTTCTAAGAAACAGGAAAGGAGCTGGACAAACATAATGGCATATTCCTGTGAACCCAGCACTCAGGAGGCCAAGGCAGGATCACAAATTTGACAACTAGCCTGGGGTACATAGTGACTTCAAGTTTAGCCTGAACTACATAGTGAGATCCTGTCAACAAAACAAAGCAAAACGCTAGAAGAGATAATTGACCTTAAATTGTTAAGTACCTATTGGATTTTCTCCCATTTACTTTCCCTTTCTCCATTATGTGCAAGAGATTACAAACTTACTTTTTGTTTTGTTTTGTTTGTCTTTTTGAGACAGGGTCTTGCTGTACAGTTCAGGCTGGCCTTGAGCTCCCTTTGTAGCCAAGCTGATCTTGAATTTGCAATGATCCTCCTGTGTCAGCCTTCCGAATGCTGGGATTATAGGAAGGCACCACCACACCCAGCTTGTTTTATTTTTCTGGACAGGGTCTCACTATGTTGTTCAGGCTGGCTTTGAACTCACTGTGTAACCCAGGCCAGCCTTAAATTTGAGGTGATCCTCCTGCCTCAGTCTCCCAATGCTGGGATTTCTGGCATGTGCCACCTTGCCTGAGTCAAGTACCAGGAACTAACTTTTCCTTTTGCTACATTAAAAACAGCCTGTACCCAGTGCTTTTGGTTGTAGTTTGTTATATTGGGGAATATAAATTTGTTCATGATAATAATCCTCTTGGACTGCAGACTGCATGAATGAAGATTACATAAGGGGCCATGATTGTCATTGTTGGAAGTTGTTATGCTGATTAGCCAACCTTCTGGTCTCTGTTACTGTTCAGTTATGTCAGAAATGTTTCTGAGATGCTTCCTTCTTTGCCTTCTGTCCAGATGAGGAGGAGGGCATAGTCTGGATTGAAGTTTTGTGGTAAGTACTCAGAAGTAGGCTGACCTGATTTCCAATTACAGCTCCTCTATAGTAGTGGTATAACTTATTCAAGTTTGGGTTTCTTCATTGCTTGTTTGTTTATTTAAGGTTCTTAAGATTGAACCCAGAGTCTACAGTATACTAAGCATATGCTATAATACTAAGCTACATCTCGGCAAGTTTCTTCATCTTTATTTCTTCCCTTATAAAGTTGATCTGGAAATAAAATAAGTAACACACATGAAATATACACCACATTTAGTTGACAGATACTTTGTGAATCCTCACTGTTTTCCTGACTCTTCTGAACTGACATATTCCATGTGAAGTTTTCAGGCCCTGTACAAACTGTAGCCTAGTCTGTGCTGCTTAGATATTCATGATGATACCTGGCATAGTGGGTACTCTGTGTTAGGTCAGTGAAGGAATGAAGACTAAGTAGATATGCAGCTTGCTGGCACCAGTCATGCTGCTTTTCTTTTGCTGGAATTCCTTTTTTTAAAAAAGTGACACTAGGGGCTGGGGATTTAGCTCAGTGGCAGAAGCACCTGCTTGATAAGTGATAGGTTGTGAGTTCGATTCCCGGTACCAAAAAAAAAAAGAACATATAAAAAATGATACTGGAGATTGAACCAAGGGCCTTGTATAAGCTAGGCAAGTGCTCTATTAAGAAACTATATTCCTAGCACTATTTATTTATTTATTTTTTAAAAAGACAGTCTTGCTTTATAGCTCATGCTGGCCTTAAACTTATTATGTAGTTTAGGCTGGCCTCAGATTTGTGGCAGTCCTGCCTCAGCTTCCCATGTAGTTGAAATTAAAGATGTGTGGCATCAAACCCCAGCCTTTTACTGGGATTCTTGCAAAGAGGAAGAGGAATACAGTTGATTTTAAGTCCCTTGCCTTAGGAGGGACTTCATTGTCACTCTTGACAGTTTTATTTATTTCATATCTCTGGGGAAATAAAGAATTACTCTTCCTTCACTAAAGCTTGGTTAGTAAGTATCTGAATCAACACCCTCTGACTGTTCATATAAACTTATATGTGACCAAGCAGCCAGATCCCATTCTTAAACACCTTCAGCATAAACCAGTTGTATTATTAGTGTGATTGTGAACCTGGCTATGTCTCAGAATTGTGAATTCTGCTGAATAGTCAGTCAATTGATTTGAATCTTTTTATCAAAAGTTTTTTGTTCAAATAAAAATCTTTGCTCAACAGTACTGAAAAATCAAACCTGAAGAAAGATTACTCTGTTCCCGAAAGAATGTTGTTACATTTTAGTAAGAACAAGAATTTTCTACAAAGCTTTTCTCTCTTCCTCATTCTCTCCCTCTTTTGGTATTGTGTGGTGTCAGGGATTGAACCCAAGGCCTCACACTGAACTATAATCCCCAGCCCTTTTACTTGTTGAGACAGGGTTGCTTAGGCTGGCCTCAAGCTCGCAATCTTCCTGCCTTGGCCAGCGGAGTAGCTGGGATTATTAGTGTGTACCACTGTACCCACCACTGTGAAGTTTTTTAAAAGGATGAAGTCCTAGACTTTTGGATTTTTGATTCTGTACAGTGTACACTTTGAAGCATCACAAGAGGCTCTGGAGTGCAGCAGTTCAGAGCGGAACCGTGCTGTCAGTTTTGTATCTGAGCTCTCCTGCCTGTGCAGCTGTGGTCACATCTCCTCTGCCTTACTTTTCCCATCCACAAAATATGGGTAATAATAGTACCTACCTCAGGGCTGGCAGTATAGCTCAGTGGCACAGTACCTGCCTGACAAGTGCAAGGTCCTGAGTTCAGTTCCTGGTACCAAAATAATAATAATAATACCTATCTCAGAGTTGCTGCGAGGATTTAATGTATCTGTAAATACAACTATATATACATATATATGCATTCAAAGTAGTCAGAATAGTGCCTGATAGTTGGGTGTTCTTTTTATGGATTGATGTCACTAAATGGACTTATCTAAATTTGAACCATCAAAAATAATTATTCTGTTTTCAGGCTTTTTTATTTTTCATTTTGAGATAGGGTTTTACTGAGGCATTAAGTTGCTCAGGCTAGACTTGAACTTGTGATCCTACTGTCTTAGCCTCCCAACTATATCCCCATTCTTTTTTATTTATTTATATTTATATTTATATTTTTTGGTACGGGGGTTCGAACTGATGACCTTGCACTTACTAGGCAAGCGCTTGAGCTGCTGAGCTCAGTCCCTGGCCCCCTTTTTATTTTTTATTTCATGACAGAGTCTCACTGAGTTGCTAAGGCACTCAGGCTGAATTTGAAGTTAGCATTGTCCTGCTTCATTCTATGAGAGTACCGGGTTTATAGCCCTTTGCCTCCAGTCTGATTGTAGGTTTCTTAATGATTACAGAAAGCATCCTCTAACCTAGTCTAGCCTGAGTTTTGATTTTTTTTTTTTAATCAGTACCAGGGATTGAACTCACAACCACACACTTGCAAGGCAAGCGCTTATGCCACTGAGCTAAATCTCCAGCCCTTGAGTTTTGATTTTACATTGTCTGACTTAATAGCTAAAATGGCTTCTCTCTTCCTTTTTAAGTAAGTAACCTTTCTTGGTTGATTTCAGGGGTACAACTAGATGTAGCTTCACAATCTCTGGACCCAGAAGTTGTATTAAAAGTTAAGTCTGAAATTGAAGAAGAACTACAATCTCTGGACAAGGAAATTTCTGAAGGTCTGTTTATTCTAACTTTCTTAATTATCAAGTTTTGTTTGGTGTGGCTTACTGTTGATTTAGTTTGATGTTCATAGTAGGGTATTCTCAGCATTATGTAACTTCATTGGTATGGGATTGTAAGTAAAACTAGAAAATAGACCCCTTTCCTAGAAGATATATTTATAAAATTTAACATTAAAGGGAAAAAAGTGAAAAACATTCTTATTTTTGCATACATATATGTTATAGATACAATTATAATTTGGGTTTTTTTGGTTATTTACTTGTGGTTTTGAGACTTGCTACACAGTTCAGGTTGGCCTTGGGCTCACTTTGTAGCCCAGGCTGGTCTTGAACTTTCAATGATCCTCTCATCTTGGTATAATGTATTATTTTATAGCCACATATTTTGTACCTAACAACATCTTACTGTGTTGGGGGGGGCAGCGGGTGGTGGTGCTGGGGATCAAACCCAGGGCCTTGTGTATGCAAGGCAAAAGCTCTACCAGCGAGTCACATCCCTAGCCTCACACCCTACTTTTTTGTAGACAAGGTCTCACTGTATAGTCAGCTTGTACTGGCTTTGTACTCACTCTGTAGCCCAGGCTGACTTTGAATTCACAGTCCTCTTGCCTCAAGCCTCCCAAGTGCTGGAACTATAGAAATGCACCACCACGACACATTATTATTGAAGAAACATCTGAATTGTTTCTTGTGTTTCTTTCCATAAGTACTACTATATTAAATATCTTGGCTTTTGTGGATTTCTTCATAATACCTCTCCTATATCTTCAGCATGTACTTTTTTCCTCTTTTACTAGGCCCGACCTCACTCTGCAGAGCCAGTTTCTCCCTCACTCTTCACTTTTGCTTAAAAAAACAAAAAATGCACACACAATTTAAATAATGCACCATTAAACATCTTGCTCAGTCATTTTTCTATAGCTTTATTGAGGTCTGTATATTTCATATACCCTAAAATTCACCCATTTAAATGGTGCAATTCAGTTGTTTTTAATATAGTAACAGAATTATACAAACATCACTACAATGTAAATTTAGAACACTTTTAAACATTCAAAAAAAAAACAACCCTATACATATTACTAATCACTTGCCTTCTCTATTGTAGTAGTCCCTAACCCCAACCCCACCCAAGGCAGCCACCGATCTGCTGTTTATTTATGTGGCTTTGCCTATTATGGACAGACAAGTAAACAGAATCATACGCTATGTGGTCCTTTGAGACTAGCTTCTACTTAGCATAATGTTTTCAAGGATCATTCATGTTGTAGTACATATCAGTACTTCTTACCTTTTTTTTTTTTTTAACTTCTTTTGTAGTTAAAAAATTTTGAATTGTGGATATACCACATTTTATCCATTCATCTATTGATGAATATTTAAATTGTTCCTACTTTTTTAGCTATTATATATAATGCTGCTATGAATATTCTTGTGCAGGTTTTTAAGTGGACATATATTATTTAATAATTTGTTTTGTTTTGTTGAGACCAGGTCCTGCAGTGTAATCTAGGCTGGCCTTGAACACCCAAACCTTCTCTCTCTTTTTCTTTTCTCTTTTTTCTCTCTTCTCTCTTCTCTTCTCTTCTTCTCTTTTCTTTTCTCTCCTTCTCTTTTTTCTTTTCTCTCTTTCCTTTTTCCTTTCCCCTTTCCCCTCCTTTCCTTTCCCCTCTCCCCTTTCCCCTTTCCCCTCCTTTCCTTTCCCCTTTCCTCTTTTCTTTTCTTTTCTTTTCTTTTCTTTTCTTTTCTTTTCTTTTCTTTTCTTTTCTTTTCTTTCGTTTTTCTCCTGCAGTGCTGTGGATCAAACCTAGGGTTGCATGCATCCTAGGCAAGTACTCTGTACCACTGAGCTACATGCCCAGCCTTGTCCAGTAATTTTGATGGAACTCACAACCTCGCCCTTACCAGGCAGGTGCTTACGCGGCTAAGCTAAATCCCTGGCCCTGTCCAGTAATTTTTAAGGAAAAAATTTATAAATCATGTTGATAAATAAATTCCTAGTTGGTAGAGAGGAAATATAAAACTTGCAAATAATCCAAAAACATTAGTTTTCTTTTTTATATCCTTTTTATCAACATTTTTAACTAATTAAGTTTCCAATTTCCTCTTAAGCCTTTATGCACATCCTGATATTATTTTTTCATAATAAAGTGAGCAAAAGGCACAAAAGAATGAAGAACAAAGGCTTAAATATATTTAATTGCTGAATCCTATATTATCCAGCCCTGATCATTAAAATGGATGCTCTGAAGCTTGCATAGAAAACAGAAATTGAGGTGCTGGGGATTTAGCTCAGTGGCATAAGCATCTGTCTTGCAAACAGGCAGTCGTGAGTTCCCCAGTACCAATTTAAAAACAAAACAAAATATATATATATATATATATATATATATATATATATATGTATAGTTTGTGAACTTTGTAGTTGTTTGTGTCTTTCTTAGAGATAAGGATACAGTAAATTTTATGGTCTTGTAGCAGAAAGCCTTAGATCAATGTAATAAATATTTTATGAGGATAGTTGGTAACTTTTAGAAACAGGAATAAGTGTCTGTACTGGAATTCTGTACCCTGCATCCTGCCTGTGATCCTGCAGTCAGGAAATGAACAGATCTCTATTACATGAAAGTGTAAATTAGAGAAGCTGGTGGGTTGCTGTTTGTGGTACTGGGATTAAGCACAAGACCTTATGCATGCCTGGCAAGTGTTGTGTTAATGAGCCACATCGGGCCTTCTGTGACTTTTAAGTGGCTTGTAACTGGTAACTAGTAACTTTTCCCAAGGTCTGTCTTAGAGCAAGTTTTGATACTATTAATTAAACTACGTTTCTCTTTTGCTGTGTCTTCAGCCTTTACCAGCACAGGCTTTGATCGTCACACTTCTCCTGTGTTCAGCCCTGCTAACCCAGAAAGCACAATAGAAGATTGCTTGGCCCATCTTGGAGAAAGAGTGTCCCAAGACCTGAAAGAGCCTCTGCATAAAGCATTACAAATGCTCCTCAGCCAGTGAGTTACCGAGGGGGAATATGCTTCTCTAAGTAGTCTCTGGATCTCATGCCACGCTGGATTGGTTAAGGCTTTACTTTAGGTGAACAGTGTCACTTTTCTTCAGTTTTTCTTCTTTTGCTTTCCCAAAGCAGCTGCTTGTGTTTTAAATGATAGCCTTGCTTCAAAGCAGAGTTTTAACTGTTCCAACATAGATTTTGTGGTTTGTAATTACTTGTTCAGCTATCAGATTCCAACAGATGTGTTTATAACATGGTAAACACAAGCTGTTGTACTTTTCCTGACCACTTTTTGCTGCCATTCCTTCTAGTGGCCAGCATAAATAAAATGGCTCAGGTTTCATGTATTGTAAGGTGTGAGATTAACATTATCTCAGTATTTTGAGTATCTGTGTTTAACATTATATTTGTATCCCAGATGTTGCTAAAATTTGGGGTTGCACATCTGCCTGTTGAAATGTTTTTACGGTCTTATAGTGGGCTTTTCCCTCATAGTTATGGTTCTGACCATATTAAAGCTAAATAAGCTAGAAAAATGAAAGTAGATTAACACATAATTAATTCATTTGTTCTAAATCTGTTTTTTGTTTGTTTTGGTGGTACTGGGGATAATGGTACAGGGTCTTTGCAATTAACTACATTCCCAGCTCTTTTTTATTTTGAGAGAGCCTTGCTAAGTCACTAAATTGTCCATGATGCACTCAAACTTGCCATCCTTCTGCCTTAGCCACCCAAAAAGTGCTGGAATTATTGGCATATGCCTCCAACTCTGGCTTGTTATGAATCTTAAAAATCACTTTTCCCTAGTTTTTTTTTTTTTTTTTTTTACTGAAATTATTATTGGTATGAATTAGAGAAGTATCCTAATGAAGATTGACAACTTTATAAAGTAGGATGAATTCTTCTTTACTAAAAGTGCTGAAATTCTGATGCCAAGTTACTGTTTTAATAAGGTAATTCCTTTTATGTAGGCAAAATTTGTAGTTTCCTCTTTGTTAAAAGGTACTCATTTGGGTTTTAGGAGAGTTCAGTTTGTTTTTCATGTTCTGGTGAAATGAGCAAATATAAAAACCCTAATTATGCATAGTAAGATTAGAAGTACAATTTTAATTTTCTTTCTTTCTTTTTTTGGGTACTGGGGATCGAACTCACAACCGCGCACTTGCAAAGAAGGTGCTTATGCCACTGAGCTAAATCCCCAGCCCAATTTTAATTTTCTTTAAGACAAAAAAATCTAAAATATTTTAAAACTAAAGATATATGGCACTAGAATATTTTTCAAGTTGAGGATGAGAAGAGTTGGAATAAGTAAGGACAATAAATTATGCCTATTTTTAGCTAGAAATCTTAATGGTATAAAGTCCTGGAAGGCACAAAGACTAACTTTTCTGATAATTTGCATGTGAGTACTAGTCACACTAAAACCCCAAATTATTGGGTGATGAAAACTATCAGGACTTACTAACTTGTTGAAGAACTTCAGGTACTATATTTTAGTGTTGGTGTCATGTGTAAATTAAAACAAAAATGTGATAACATGTAACTGAAGAAATCAGTAGCTTGGCTAATAGATACAGTGAAACTTACCCACACATTTTGTGAAAAGTATTAATAGACATGTAAAAAAAACAGGAAGGAGCCTTGCTTATAGAATTTTAAAATTTCATTTGAAAGACATTTTCATCTCTGACCATTCTGGTCTCTTGATTTCTTCAGTCTATAAATGTTTAAGATTTATATAGCTATAACTTACTTGTAGCTTACTTTTTTATATATTTTATATTATGTGATGTACACTTAAGGAATCAAAGCTCAGAAAAGCTAAGAGACTATTCCAAAACCACATGACTGGCAAGTAGCAAGGTAGGAACTTACATCCAAATAGATCTGTCTCCAGAGGTCACACTGTTCTCAGTTCAAGTGACATATGCCACAGCAGTGTCTAAATGCCACATGTGGCTAATGAGTGTCTGAAATGTCTGTGTTGTGCAAAAAGTATAATATATATACCAGACTTGAAAGAGTTAGTAAGAAAAAGAGACACCTGGGGATGTAGCTTAATGGTAGAGCACTTGCCTAGTGTGGGAGGTCCTTGGTTCAGTTCTTACAAGTGTAGGGGTGTGTGTGTGTATGTGTGTAAAAATATCTCACTAATAGTTTTTTATATTGAACTTTTAAAAATATTTTGCATATACTTTGCTGAAATATATTATGATACTTTAAAAAATTAGTTTCTTTTTTTTAATGTGGCTTCCCAAAATTTTTAATATATATATGACTGGCATTATATTATTTAGGTAATGTTATTTGCTGTTACTTGATTCTCTCTCGGCCAGGAATTTAGCTCAGTGGCTTAAGCACCTGCCTGGCAAGCATGAGGTCATGAGTTCAATCCCCAGTACCAAAAAAAAAAAAAAAGAAAAGATTTTCTCTCTCAGTAATCCATGTATTCATCTACAGCACAGAAGTTCTACTAAATAAGTTCTAAATAATTATAAAAAAATTTATTAGAGCTAGGCATATCGGGGGGTATACCTATAATCCTAGCTTCTAGAGTGGCTGAGGTAGGAGGATCACAAATTTGAGCCTAGCTTGGGCAACTTAGTGAAACTGTTAAAAAAAAAAAAAAACGAAACAGACTGTAGCTCAATGCAAAGACCCTGGGTTCAATCCTCATCACTGCAGGAGAAAAAAAAAGTACAGTGCTATGTTAACTGCTTTCTCAAATGTGCATCTCAGCCTATAGGATGCTTGGAAAAAATGTATACCCAATATTGAAAGCTAGATCTTGTGTAAAGCAATATGTTAAATAGCCCTAGTCACTGTCGCAAAAACTTCAACAACATAATATTCCTGGTATCTGTATATTAATTCACATGGGAATTTAGAATTTTCCTTTTTTGTGACACAGACTTTTAAAAAAAATCCCTACAGGCCAGTGACATATCAGGCATATCGAGAATGTGTACTGGAGACTGCAGTTCATGCCAGCGGCTGGAATAAGGTAGTAACCAAATTACCTTTACTCTTATGAGATTGTACTGTGTTAATGATAAAGTATAGGAGGAATTGTTTAGAATCATGCAACAAAAAACTATTAGAACTCCTTAATATGTAAATCCAACTGTGTTAAGTGAATACTTGTATTTCACTGGTTGTGGAGTTAATGCTGCAAAGTCCTTTTTGGCCTCAACATATGTGCCACCCTTCCTTGCTGTATGCCCTGAATTTCCCATGATTTGTTCATTTCTCTGTATTAGACGTGAGGTTTGTCTCCAGATGGTTATTTGTCAATGTGTGAACATGTTTCAGAGAAGAATAGAGTCTCTATTTGGAAGATAGACTCCTCTGGTTCTCTTACATAATAATAGCATTTGTGTTTTATAGTTTACATGTTGCGTCTTGTTTCATCATCACAATCATCCTTTGAAGAAGGCAGAATGGATTTTAGTACCTTTGTTTTATTTTTTGTCTTTTTTGAGATGGGGTTTCACTATGCAGGTCAGGCTGAGCTTGATCTCACTTTATAGCCCAGGTTGGTCTCAAACTTGCAATGATCTTCCTGCCTCAGCCTCCCAAGTGCTGAAATAAAAGATGTGCACTACCATGCCCTGCAGCTTTTTTTTTCCCTGGTACTGGAGATAGAACTCATGACCTTGTGCTTGCTGGGCAGGGGCAGGCACTGTGCCACTGAACTATATCCCCAGCTCTTGTTTTGTTGTTTATATACTTTGGACAAGAAACTAATGAGAAGAAAGAATTAAATAAAGTTTCTAGGACCTCTTGACTAGTAACTATGGGAACTAGTACTAGAGCTAAGGTCTTCTGATTTAGCCATAGTATTTTTTTTTTATTTTTTTATTTTAAAGAGAATAAAACAAAAGAGGACAGATCTAAGCAGATCAGAACAGAACAATGTAAGCAACACAGCACTTCACAACAAGACAATTGATATTAACAGTAGCTATCATAATGTCTGTTTCTTTGAAATTGTTGAGCTTAGTTTTACACACAATATCAAACATAACAAAGTAGAATAAAACAATTCAAGAGAATGGAAGTATTCCAAGACATTCTGAACCAAATAACCGAAGATGAACAATGGCTGCTATATTATCTCATTTTCCATAAAAATTTTGTTTTTACTATCATATGTATTAAAATCCAATAAGACACAACGTGATAGAACCAATGGTAATAGAAAAACAAAAGCATGGTAGGACTTCCGAGCAAGATGATATTAAATCAACACTGGCTACCATACTGTCTTGTCTTCAGAGTAACTATTCATATGATCACATATATTAAGATCAAACAAAACAGAATAAAACCATTCGAACCAATGAATGAAGACATAAGACATCAAAGCAGTATAGTGGTGAACCATGATTTCCATAAAATCTTCTGTACTCTTACCATTTCTTACACTAGGGAGACTATACGGTAGTTATACTAGCCATAGTATTTTTTCTAGTGTATCATACTACTAATCCACTATCTTAGACTTTATTCATTTTCAATTACTTGAAAAGGCAGAGATTAAGGGAGTGTAATGTAAGGAAGAAATATAGCTGAGTGATTCATTGCCGGGGATTAGAATATTCAGTACAGTTACTTTTACAGATAATTGTGCTACCTCTGTGCAAAGCTGTTCACATAGGCACCCCTGTGTAGTCATCTGTATCCGTGGTGGATTGGTACCTGGACCTCTCTCAGATACCAAAATTCTTAGATGCTCAATGCCTTATATAAAATGGTGGTGTTTGCATGTAACTGTCTATGTATCTTCCTATTTATATAAATTACCTCTAGATTAATTACAATATCAAATTCAGTGTAAATGCTGTGTAGTATTAGATATTGTGTAGTTTGGAGGATATTGAGAAGGAAAAGAGTGTGCATGTTGAGTGTAGACAGTTTTTTTTCCACAAATAGTTTCAAGCCAAGGTTGGATATAGAACTTGAGGATATAGAGGATTATTTATAGGCATGTGTCGTCATACTCAGCCACTCTGTCCTTTCTTGATAGCTCAGTGGTTCATTAGCAAAAAGCCCACCGGCGGTTGTAAGAGAGGAGCAACATCAAATTTATAATATCAAGTTTACACAGATAAAGCTATCTGGCAAGTAAATGAAATGCAACTAAAACACTCAGAGAGCGAAAAGAAAAAATGTGCACAAAGCATGGCAGGTTGGAGAAGACTGAGTTAATTTCTTTTTTCTTTTTTTTTTTTTTTGGTACTGGGGATCGAACTCACAACCTTGTGCTTACCAGGCAGGTGCTTATACCACTGAGCTAAATCCATAGTCCAACTAAGTTAATTTCTAAAAGGCTTCCCTCACCCTCATTTTATTTGTGTTTTTAAAAATTAATACATGTTCGCTGTACATAAGGATCACATTCCTCATAGGGAATTTGTACCTGTATATAACACAGCTTTTGTTTTGTTTTGGTACCGGGAATGGAACTCATGACCTTGTGCTTACCAGGTGGACACTTACGCCACTGAGCTAAATCCCTGGCTCTACATAACATATCTTAATTCTTGTTTTTTTCCCATTCCTCTCACCTCCCTTCAACCCTTCTTTCCCTCTTGATTTCTAGAAGCTTTGTTTTCATTTTTTTCTTCCATTCTCTTTTTTTTCCCCTTTTTCCTTCCTGCCCTTCCCCTTCCCACTCCTAAAGAGATTTTAAAGACATCTTTGTAGAATGCTCCTTTAAGACATCAAAAAAAAGTGAAGGAAAAAAACTAGTCACAAAGCATTATTAACAATATGATCTGTTTGTTTAAAAAATGTACCTGTATGGAGTTAGGAGTGCAGCACGCAGTAGAACTTGTGCTTAGTATGCATGAGGCCCTGGGTTAAGTCCCCAAGAATCACCCCAAAGTATGTGTGCATAAATGTCAAAGATGTATACCTAGAAAAAGAATTGGAATGACATGCACTTATAAATATATGTACTGGGCACTGAGCCCAGGAGCATTCTTCCCTGAGCTACATCTCCAGACCTTTTTATTTTTGAGACAGAGTCTCTCTGAGTTGCCTGGGCTGACCTCAAATTTGCTTTCCTCTTGACTGAATCTCCAGGTAGCTGGGATTACAGGCATATATCGCCCTACTAACTGTGCCAAAATGTTAAATAATGTTGTAGAGTTATAGGTGATTCATGCTCCCTTTGTGGATATTATTTTTTACTATGTACTTACCTGTTTACAGGAAGAACAAGGAAAATATGGCCATTAAAGAAGAAAAACTGTCTAAAATGTCAGAGGGGCTGCATGATGTTCATTGAATAACAGATAGGCTTTAAAAAATAAATAGTGGGCTGGGGACATAGCTCAGTGGCACCCCTAATGTTTTTAAGTCTCTTATTGAAATTTCAAACACACACAGAAACAGAACAGTATAACAAATCCCATGTATCTATCACTTAACTTTAATAATTATCAGTACATGGGTGGTTTAGTTTCATTTGTCCCTCCCATGCTCCTCTTCCTCCAGATCATTCCCACCCCGCTTAAGTTTTTTTTTTGCAGTGCTAGGGATTCAATCCAGTGTCTTTGCACATGGTTTAGTCTCTACCTCTGAACAGTATCTGCCTTGATTTGGGAACTTTTTTTTTTTGAGGCAGAATATTTGATCTCAAACTCACAGTGATCCGTCCTGCCTGAGCCTCCAGAGTGCTGGGACCACACCTGGCATCCCTGAACTCCCCTTTTCTTAAACTTACTGATAATATTATTATTATACCTAAAATAGTAACAGTAGTTCTTTAATATCATTTTATAATCTACTTAGTATTCATCTTTGCCTGTTTCATAAATATATTTTAAAATTTTGTCATAACTTACTGTTTTGAGGCAAGATCTTGCTAGGTCAGCCTGGCCTTGACTCACTGTGTAGCCCAGGCTGGCCTTGAAATCAATGATAATCCTCCTACCTCAGCTGCCCGAGTACTAGGACTATAGGTGTATGCCACGACACCAGGCTATAACTGTATTTTTAAAAAGGTGGTTTGAGCCGGGCGTGGTGGCTCACGCCTTAAATCCCAGCACTCAGAGACTGAGGCAGGAGGATCATTGCAAGTGCAAGATCAGCCTGGGCTACAAAGTGAGCTCAAGGGCAGTCTGAACTGCATAGGGAGACCCTGTCTCAAAAAGACAAAAATAAATAAATAAATAAATAAATAAAATAAAATAAAATAAAATAAAAAAGTGGTTTGTTTGAATCAAGCTCCAAATAAAGCCCACACATGGCATTTGTTTGGTATATTTAAGACTTTTTTGTTTGTTTGAGACAGATTCTCATAGCTTGCTTATTCTTGCCTTGATACTGAAATTCTCTTGCCTCAGCACACCAAGCAACTAGGATTAGGGGTGTTCACCACCCTGCCTGGCAGTCTCTCTCTTTTTTCAAAAATTGAAATATAGTTCATCTATCATAAAATTTTCCCTTCTGACTTTACATTTCAGAGGTTTTCAGTGTATTTACAAAGTTGTGCAATCACTGCCCCTAATTCCAGCACATTTTCATCATGCCAAAAGAATATCTACTAGTAGTCACTCATTTCCTGTTCCTTCTGGCATGTGGCAATAATTTCTGTCTGTGAAATTGTGTATTTTGCTTATTTTTTTGCTTGAGACAGGGTCTGCTTTGTAATTCAGATTGGCCTTGAACTCACTATGTAGCCCAGGCTGGCCTCAACTCATGGTGATCTTCTTGCCTCAGCCTTCCGAGTGCTAGGATTACAAGTGTGTGCCATCACACCCATCTTTGAAATCATATTTCCTAGACATTTCTTCTGTGTATAATATGTGACTTAAATCTATTTCTAGGAACCCTCGTTTTTTCCCTTTAATTTACAGATAAGTTATTTGCTCCATAAAATTTCCTACCTTCTAGATTTTATTGACTACATCATTGAGATGTCACATACATGTTTTTTTGTCTGTCTCTGTCTCTGTTTCTGTCTGTCTGTCTCTCTTTCTTTCTTTTGGTACTAGGAATCAAACTTAGGACCTCACACTTGCCAGGCAGGGGCTGTACCGCCGAGCTGTATTCCCAGCCCTGTGTCTGCATATCTGCATTTCTTTTCCATTGCAGGTAGATCTAAAGGTTGATCAAATTCAGTCTAATCTTTTTGGCAAGAATGCTTAACTGGTGTTTTTATCTAATTTCTGTTTCATCCCACTGGATGACATACCATGTCTGATTATATCTTAAATTACATTTTTAAACAAATAGGTTAAAGATGGTGAAACTGAAATCAGTGAATTAGCTTCAGATGAAATTTGTGGGATGTGCTACTTAATAGAATTGTAAGGGCACAGAAGGATTAGCTAGATTGATGGGCAAATATATATAGCTTATCATCCAGATATCCATTATACTGGAAAAAGGATGCCCAGAGCTATATATTAGTGTGTTTCATTTCTACACAAGGCAAGCTCATATATTCTCCATTGTTTTGTTTTGTTTTGTTTTTGAGATAGGGTTAACCTATCTCAAAAAGACTGGACTTGAACTCACTATGTGGCCTAGACTCACCTTTAACTCAAGGCAATCCTCTTGCCTTACCCTTCCGCATGCTGGGATCACAGGTGTGTGCTACCATACTCAGCAAGCTCATATATTCTTTAATAAAACATAATGCTGAGTCTAATTTGAATCTAATCAGGCCAGGGATATAACTTAGCAGCACAGCATCTGCCTGGCAAGTACGAGGTCATCAGTATGATCCTCAGTACCAAAAAAAAAAAAAATTGAGTCTAATCTGCTGGAGGAAGAGGTCTGAAAGTACTTATGAGGAGATGCCAGAGGATTGAATAGGGATAAAGGTAAACTAATGGAAATAAATGTTTTTGTTATTATTGTTATTGCTGCAGTTGTTGTTGGTAGTCTCACTGAGCTGCACCCCTACTGTTTTATTTTTTGAGACAGGCAGTCCTCCTGCCTCAGCCTCCCAGAGACCAGCTAGGCTTGAGGTCATCAGAGTGCTGGGATTACAGGTATACCATCACACCTGGCAAGATAATCCTTTTTGATGGTCAGAAATACATAAAATTCCATTGCAAAAACTATCAAAGAAAAAATAATTTGTATGCAACATGAAGGTTACTATTGTCCAGTAAGGAAATAGCTTACACAAAGAATCAATACCTGCTTAATTTTTGGACCTATATATGTAAATAGTGAAACTGTATCTAAATGGATATTGATCCAGTTTTAATATTTCAAAAACAGTAATAGAGAAGAGCATAAAAAAATCAGATTATAGATTATATAGAATACTTGTGGGTAGTAGAATGCAAGTTGATAAAGATCAGGTATGGAAATAACTTGTGAATCTTTGTGTAGAGGGCAAATGAATTTAACTTACTTAGTCTTACTTGGCATAGTGGTGCACTACTGTAATTCTAGTACTTGGGAGGCTGAGGGAGGAGGATTTTATGAGTTTGAGGCTAGCCTGGGCTACATAAGCGAGTTCAAGGCCAATCTGCACTACATAGTGAGACCCTGTCTCAAAATAAAATAAGGTGAGGTAAGGCAAGGTAAAGTAAAATATCTAGCCAGGCATGGTGGTATACACTTGTAATTTTAGTACTCTGGGAAGCTGAAGCAGGAGGATCACAAGTTTGAGCCCAGCCTGGACAGTTTATCAATTTAGCTAGGTCCTGTCAAAAAATAAGAAATTAAGAAAAGGGCTGAGGATACAGGTCAATGAGAAGGCCCTGGGTTCAATCCTCAGTGCAAAAGTAAATAAATAAAAAATAATCCAGACTGTACTGAAAAGCTAGGCTTGAGGTTATCAGGTGAGTCTATGAAGAGAATGTGTCAAATAAGTAAACCTGATCTCCAGTAGTCATTTCATAATGTATGAGAAATGAAAAGGAAAAAAGTTCATCATCTTACATAACATGTATTACCAATCAACCAAACAAAAAATGCCAGTCCTATAAAATGAAGTTTCTCTACCTGGTTATCGGATTTCTTGTTTTGTTTTGTTTTTTGTTTTTTTTTTGGATACCAGGGATTGAACTCATGACCTCACGCTTGCCAGGCAGGCACCTATGCTGCTGAGCTAGATCCCCGGCCCCTGATTATCGGATTTCAAGAAAGATATTTTTGGAATGGAGAAGATCCAAGAAATAATAACTAATAAAAGTAATGCAATAATTGCCATATAGACAAACTAAAAGATTAATTTTCAGCCTGTATGTTTAGTGAGTGACTGGGAATACAATCAAGGAGAGAAATTGACAATAGAGAAAAAAGATCACAGATTTATCTCTACATTAGTGTATATAAAATCAGAGTATCTACTTTTTGTTACAACAAAAGAGGTAATTTAGACCAAATAAAAAGAAGCATTATTTTATATACCTGCTTATAAAATATAACTTGTTTCCCTAAGAGGTAATAGTGTTTAAGGGGTGCATCACCTCAAAGTGTTATGTATTTATGGATTGTTACAGAAAATCATCATGTTTTGAGGTACGGAACATTCAGCGCCTCTGAAGTTGTGGTATGAATTGGCAAGGCTGACTCACAAGTCTAACCTGTTCCTACCAAGACAAAATATTGGGACTAGATGGACTATGATGTTTTTGTTTTTCTTTTAATAGTGTGACAGGGGTCAGGGATTTAGCTCAGCGGCGTAAGTGTCTGCCTGGCAAGCACTAGGTCATGAGTTCGATCCTCAGTACCAAAAAATAAAAATAAAAAAGAACTGTGACAGATTTTCTTACTATAGAAAGAGACTAATATATTCTTTGTAACATTGCTAGGAGTGTTAAAAATTTTTGTTGTTTGTTTTGTTGTTTTGAGACAGGGTCTTGCCATATAGTTCAGGCTGACATTGAACATATTGTGTAGCCCGGCTGGCTGAATTTGTAGCAGTCTTGCCTCAGCCTCCTGAGTGCAGGGATCATAGGTGTGCACCACCATGTATGGCCTAAGAAGGGGCTTTTTAGGGGGGGTACTGAGAACTGAATGGAGGACCTTGTGTTTTGCCAGGCAGGCACTGTATCACTGATCTATATCCTACCTCAAGAATAGGCTTTTAATGTTTGGGACTGCAGTTCTTTTAGAATGTCAAAAGCAAGGAAATGTGTTTATTACATTCTTTCTTGTAGACTTGAATATAGTTTTCCTAAGGGCTGCTTTTACTTTAAAGCCATAGAATATTAATATGAAGTATAAACTCAGTTTTTTGTTTGTCCTTTTCTGCAAAAATATTTTGTTGTCTTTCAGTTATTTCCTTACTAATCCAATAAAAGAAGCTAGAATTGGTTTCATTTCCTTGTGCATTCCTTCTCTAGTCAGGTGGGGCCCTCTTGGAGTTTTAGACAAGAGATTACATACAGATGGCTAGTGGAAATACGTATTTTCTTTCTGAAGTGTCAGAGATCAAATTCAGAGCTTTATACATGGTAGGCAAGCACACTCCCACAAAGGTACATCTCCAGCCCTTTAGTTTTTTTAATATGGATTTTAAAAGAAGACAACAGGCTCTAGTTTCTGGTGTAAGTTTTGATGACTTTTCAATATTGAACATAGGATTGTTAGGTATAAATTATGATACTTCGTTTATATTTGATTGTTGATGAGTTTTGCCAATATCAAAACTTTTAAAAGGTCTTTTCAAATAGTATAAGGATATATGGTAACATACAAAAAGTATAGAAAGACATGAATCAAGAAAATAAGTTTCGGGCTGGGAGTTTAGCTCAGTGGCATAAGTGCCTGCCTGGCAAGCGTGAGGTCATGAGTTCGATCTCTGGTACCAAAAAAAAAAAAAAAAGTTTTTTACCAGCCTGGTGGTGCATGCCTGTAATCCCAGCACTTGGGGCACTGAGACAGGAGGATTGCTGTGAGTTCAATGCCAGCTAAGGACAGCCTAAAGTACATAGCAAGACTTTGTCTTTAAAAAAAAGAAAAAAGTTTTCTCCATCTGTGTTGTCAGGTACCTAATTCCATCCTCTCAGGCAACCACCATCACCAGGTTCTTGTGTCTTTTTTTTTCAGAGTTGTGTATGTGTACATGATTTGTTTTGTTTTCCTTCAAATGCAGTTGTGCACATTCTCCTGTATCTTGCTTTTTTCATGTGAAATAAGTTTTGGCACTGACTAGTGAACAATCTAAATCTTTTTAACAACAAATTGTACTGGATGGTTAGAATTTATTAAACTAGTCTCTGTTGAATTGTTTCTAGTCTTTTGATACTGTAAATAATGCTTGTTTAAATTTCTTTATGGATGTGTGTTATTTGACACACATACATCCCCAATTACTTTCATAACACTCTACTATCCTTGTGTGAAACCTACGTTTAAGGTTCAGAAAAATCCTAATAGGAGTTAGTGTTTTTTTTTATAATGAGAATGAAATACCTAAAGATGATTCTAACTATAATTTTCCAGTAGTGCAGCATACAAAATGCATTATAAGAATTTCAGAGTTTTTCCCCCCCCTCTTCTCTTTACATGGAAGATTTTGGTGGCTCTGGTTTTGCTACAACAAATGCTTTTGGAGCTGACAAGACGCGGTGAAGAGCCTTTGAGTGCACTGCTGCAGTTTGGCGTGACGTACCTGGAGGACCATGCAGCAGAGTACATCATTCAGCAAGGTGGCTGGGTATGAGCTATTGAGTATTTTTAAAAGATCTTTTCTTAAAAAGATTAAGCCCTTTGTTTTTAACAGCATGAACTTATGTTGATGTTGGATGATAATCAACATTGTATGTTCATACAGTTTAAGCTATAGAGATTTTACTTATAATAAATTGATTGTGGTTCTCTCTTCTCTCTCCTTTCTCTTTTCTCTCTTCTCTTCTGTCTCTGTCTCTGTCTCTGTCTGTCTGAGACAGGGTTTCTCTATGTAGTCCTGGCTGGCCTTGAATTCATGGTGATCTTCCTGCCTCACCCTCCTGAGTGCTGGGATTAAAGGCATGTGCCACCATACCCAGTGATATGTGGTACTTTTAAATAGTTTTTTATTGTTTATTTATTTATTTATTTATTTTGATACCAAGGATTGAACTCACAACCTTGTGCTTGCCAGGCAGGCGCTTATGCCACTGAGCTAAATCCCCAGCCCTTTTTAAAATATTTTTGAGACAAGGTCTCACTATGCTGTTCAGGCTGGCCTTGAGCTTGCTTTGTAGCCCAGGCTGGTCTCGAACTCACAATAATCCTCTTGCCTCAGCCTACCAAGTGCTAGGATTATAAGCCTGCACTACGATACCTGGAAATAGTTCTTAATTTATGAAACATTTAATACTAGCAAAAATATATAAATAAGTGATGAGGAAGAATAAAATCAGCATTTGTGTGTCTAACATCCCAGTCTAAGAACACAGCATATTTTGGGGGGGAGGTGAGAGGGCAGTGTTGATGATTAAACTGAGATCCTTACACACGTGGTCAAACAGTCAATCACTGAGTTACTCACCCAGCTCACATGACTGACACCTTTTTTTTTGGTGATACTGGGGATGGAACCCAGGACCCAATGCATGCTAGGCAAGTACTCTATCACTGAGCTTTATCTCCAGCCCTTATTTTGTATTTTGAGGCAGGACCTGCTAAGTTGCCTAGGCTAGGCAAGAACTTGGACTCCTTGAGTCTCCCAAGCAGCTGGGATGCAGATGTGCATCATCACACTTCACACAGCTAACACTTTTTTTTTGTAGATAGGCTGTCACTGTATGGCTCAGGCTTACTTGGAGTTTGTGGGTGCCCTAGGCAACTCAGCAAGACCTGACTCAAAAGGAAAAACAAAAATGACTGGGGGAATGGTACAGCACTGGAGCACTAGACCCTGGGTTCAGTTCCCAGTACCAGCTAGCTAGCTAGCTAACTTAGGGGTAATTCTGGAAGGCAGCTGTGCTTACCACTATACCACCAAAGCTACTTTGGGATACTTTTTTGGATCTATAAAAGTTGCAAAAATTAGAGTTCCCGCCTGCTGTGACCCAGTTTCCTCTAGCTCATTGGTGATGAACTTAGGGCCAGTAGGCCACAGCAGGCTGTTTGTATCATTGAAAGCTCTGAAAGGTTCATCATCACTGCTGTAGGGTAACATCTGTGTCACAGTGGTCCACTTGCTAAAATGAACAGATTAATATTTGTATGTTAAATTAGCTAAAGTCCATACTTTATATAGCTTTCACCCATTTTCCAGTAATATCTTTTTTTCTGTTTAGGATCTAATCCAAGGTTTTTGTTGTTTTAGTTTTTGTTTTTTTGAGACAGGGTCTCACAACATAATTCAAGCTAGTGTTGAACTCACTATCTAGGCCAGGCTGGCCTCAAATTTGTGGCAATCCTCCTGTCTCAGCTTCATGAGTATTAGGATTATGGACATACGCCACCATGCCTGATTTACCATATTATATTTTAAGATTTACATTTTCATTAATCATAGGTATAAATAATAGCTCATTGTGGATATGCATTTTTCTGAGCACTAAGAACCATTGGCCTTTTCTCATGTTTTTTTGTTTTGTTTTGGTTTGGTTTGGTTTTTTGGGGGTATGGGGGTTCGAACTCAGGACCTAGCACTTGCCAGGCAAGCACTTATACCACTGAGCTAAATCCCGGCCCCTTTCTTCATGTTTGTAAACCCTTTCTTTATATTTCTTCTTCTTTGACCTACCTTGGCTTCAAGTTATTTGCCCACTTTTATTGAATAGTTTTGTTTGTAATAGTATTTTATATATTTTAAATTAATCTTTTATCAGTTTTATATTATAAATTTAGAACTTGCAAATTCCCACATAATTTATGAATCCTTTTATTCTGGTTCAGGGGATTAAATTAAGGGCTTGAACATGCTATCTTCAGTACTTAGCCTGAGCTAAACTCCCACCCAAACGTCTCTGTTTATCATTTCTGCTCTCTTCCTCCCCCATCTCCCTCTCTTGCTTCCCCCTTCTTGTTTGCATGTGTGTCACTGGGGACAGGGCCCAGGGCTTCATGCATGCTAGGCAAGTACTCTTTCATAGGCTACGCCCAGCCCTTTTTATAAATTTTATTTGAAGACAGATCCTCACTCTGTAAGTTAGGCAGACCTCAAACTTGTGGTACTTCTGCCTCAGCCTTTAGAATCACTTGGATTTATAGGCATGTGTCACCATGCTTAAATGCCTTTTTTCGTCTTAAGAAAGCTTTTTTTAACCCAAAGCCATAAGTATAGTCTATCTTATATTTAGTCTTTTATATTTATACCCTATACTTTCATATTTGTACCTAATGCTTTTATAGAGTACTATGAAATACCTTCATATTTATACTCTATTTTTTTATTGTTGGAATGACTGCAAATTGAATCCTAGGTCTCACACATGCTTACATTATTTTTACAACTTTATAATGTTGGCTTTTTTCAGTTTAACCTATGTAGAATTATTGGTATGGTTTGAGTTTATAGATTATTTGGTGTCCCAGCACCATTATTTATTAGTCTGTTCTTAACTGACTAATAGGGCAAATTGTCTCATAATTCAGGTTTCCATGTGTTTATGTATATCTGAGGTGACTGTTCTGTTCCTTTGGTCTATTAGTCCTTTGGTCTGTTAGGCTAGGCTCTATAAGGCACAGTGACACTATCGTAATTACTTTAACTTTTGCTTTAGAATGTGAATCTTTTTTCCATTTTCCTATCATTCAGAAATATTGTAACTGAAACGGCCTTTTCTTTTTCATTGTGAAGTTTAGAATTTTGTCATCAAACTCTAGAAATTTTGTTTAAAACTGTGCTGAACCTATATTTTCAGGATAATTTGCATCTTATGATAATCAGTCTTCTAGTTTATCAATACAGTATACACCTTCATTTATTTATTTTTATTTTTTTGTACCGGGGATCGAACTCACAACCTCATACTTGCCAGGCGGGCAAACCACTCAGCTAAATCCCTGGCTTACACTTTAGAGATCCCTAAATGCTCTGAAATTTCTTTTATATAGGATGTACACAGTACATACTTTGTTCTTTTCTTGTTTTTGCTGTACTGCAATTTGAACCCAGGACATTTGCATTGAGCTACAGCCCTCACCTTTATAAATTTTTTTTTTAAACTTTTTTTTTTTGGTACCGGGGGTCAAACTCACGACCTTGCGCTTGCCAGGCAGGCGCTTATGCCGCTGAGCTAAATCCCCAGCCCCACCTTTATAAATTTTTTTTTAAATTTGAGACATGCTGAGAATTTAGCTCAGTGATGCAAGTGCCTGCTTGGCAAGTGTGAGGTTGCAAGTTTGATCCCCAATATCAAAAACAAAAAAACAAAAAACCAAAAAAACCCAGCATCTTGCTAAGTCTCTTAAATCGCCCAGATTGGGTTTGCATTTGTGATTCTTCTGCCTGAGTCTCCTGAGTGCTGAGATTATAGGCATGAGTCATCACACTCAGCACTTACAGTACATGTGTGATACATTCACATGCCCAGCCTTCTTATTTAATTATTTTACTTTACTTTACTGTATTTTATTTTTGGTTTGGTTTGGTTTGGTTTTTTGAGACAGGATACTATGTATTCTAGGTTGGCTACTATGTAGCCCAATCTGACCTGGAATTCAGGGCAGTCCTTCTAATCTCAGCCTCCAATTGCTAGGATTATAAGCATGCACTACCACATCTGGTCCTTATTTTATTTTTTATTTTGCTAAGTCACCAAACTGCCTAGGCTGGGCTCAAACTTGTAATCCTCTTATTTCAGTCTCTAGAAAAATTTTTCCTTGTTGGTATATGGTATTGAAATGGTTTCTTTCTCTTTTTTTGTTGCTGTTGTTGTTATTGGGAATTAAACTCAAGTCCTTGTGCTTGCTAGGCAGGCACTTCCCTGGCCTTGGAATGCTTTCTTTTTTGGGTGGGTGGGGGTGCTGGGGTTTGAACTCATGACCTTGCACCTGCCAGGCAAGCACTTATGCCACTGAGCTCAATCCCCAGCCCCAGAAATGCTTTCTTATATAACTTTTTTTTTCATTTCACTTTAGAGATTGAACCCAGAGCCTTCACACTAAGCTACCTCCCCAAACCAACCATTTTAAAAACTTTGAGAGTCTCACTAAGTCACTAAATTGCCCAGGATGGGCTCAGACTCCTTTACACCACATACATGCTCCTTGTCAACTTTACATCCAGCAACTTAGTTAAATTCTTACCATTCTGATTATGTCTTGATTCCTTTGGGTTTTCCACATCGTTTATAATGATGAATGCAGACAATGTTAGATTGTTTTCTTTTTTCTTTTGGAGTCTGTCCTTTTAAAATTTATTTCATTAAACAATAAATTGAAATTCTACTATAGTATTAGTAGAATCAGTGTTAACAAGTTTTCTTTTTCCTGATTTTAAAACAAATTTTTGTGCCAAGCATGGTGGTTCATGCTTGTAATCCCAACACTTGAGACTGAGGCAGGAGAATCATTGCAAGTTTGAGACCAGCCTGGGTTACAAACTAAGCTTAAGGCCAGCTTGAACTGCATAGCAAGACGCTGCCTCAAAAAAAGACAAAAAATCAAACAAATTTTTATTATATTGTTTAGGCTAGTCTTTATTTTTTAATTTTTTTATTTTTATTTTTTTTGAGAATGCCTCACTGTGTAGTCCAAACAGGCCTTGAATTCATTGTTGTAGCCCATGCTGGCCTCAAATTAAAAATCCACCCATCTCAGTTTCCCCAGTACTAGGATTATAAGTGTGGGCTATTATATCCAACACAATAAATCCTTTAATTGTTACACCATTTAATTTTATCAATCTTAGTGAATACAGTTAACCTGTAAATTTTCTTTTCTTGTTTTAGTATTAAGGTTATTCTAGTTCCATTAAAACATTTAGAGTTGGAGAGTGTTTCCTTTTTCTGTACTGTAGAATGGTTTATATAAGATTCAGATTATTTGTGCCTCTTTTCTGTAACTTGTCTATAAAACCATCTGATACTTTCTTTGAGCAGTGTTTTCTGTTTCTGCTTGTTAACTTTTATGATTCTTCTATAATATTACCCCTAAGTTTTTAGGTTTATTGGCATACAGTGGTTCATGATACACTTATTTATTTTTGTTGTACTGGCAATTGAACCCATGGAGTACTGAGCTACATCCTTAACCATTTTTACTTTTTATTCTAAGTCACATTCTCACTAAATTCCAGGCTAGCCTTGAACTAACTTATTTTCTTTTCTCTTTTCTTTTCTTCTTTCCTCCCTTCTTCCCTTTCTCCCTTCCTTCCTTCCTGCCTTCCTGCCTTCCTTCTTTCCTTACTTCGTTCTTTTTCTTTCTCTTTTTGAGAAAAGATTTCACTATGCATTTCAGGCTGGCCTTGAACTTATTTTGTAGCCCAAATTGGCCTTGAATTCTTGGGGGATCCTCCTATCTTAGCCTTCTAAGTGCTGGAATTATAGATGTGCACCACCACACCCAGCTGGCCTTGAACTTTCCATCTATCTGCCTCATTTTATTTTTGCAGGAGAACATAGTTGAGTTTTAGTTCTTAATATTCTTTTTTTTATCAGTACTGGAGATTGAACTCACAACCATGTGCTTATAAGGCAGGCACTTACGCCGCTGAGCTAAATCCCCAGCCCCCATTCTTAATATTCTTATACTGCATTTTTTAAAATAATTTTTTGAGAACTTTAAACATAATATTAAGACAGACAGGATATTAGAATGAGCTTCTGTCACCTGTCCCCAGCAACCATTAACTCATTACCATAGTGCTTTATCCACAACCTAGTCACTGATACTTTTAATTATTTTTATTTTATTTTGGCAATGCTGGGGATTGAATCCAGGAATGCTGTACTACTGAGCTGCACTCCACCCTTTTTTTTTTTTTTTTTTTCTTCCCTAAATTGCCCAGGCTGGATTTGAATTTGTGATCCTTCTACCCTCACCTCTCAGAATGCTGGGGTTACAAGCATGTACCATCCCTGGCTATGAATTTTTTTTTTTTTTTTTTTGTACTAGGGATTGAACTCACAACCTTGAGCTTGCCAGGCAGGCACTTAGGCCGCTGAGCTAAATCCCTAGCCCTGGCTATGAATCTTTAATATGTAATTTCATTATCTATGTTCTTTGAATTTTGAATTATTTAGAAAAAAAATTTTTTTTGTCTTTTTGAGAGAGAGTCTCATTATGCAGTTAGGCTGGCCTTGAACTCTCTTTGCAACCTAAACTGGCCTCAAACATGCAGTCATTCTCCTGCCTCAGCTTCCCAAATACTGGGATTACAGGTGTGCACCTCCATGCCAGAAATGTTTGTTTGTTTGTTTGTTTTTTGTACCACGGATCAAATTTATGACCTCATGCTTGCCAGGCAGGCGCTTATACCACTGAGTTAAATCCCTGTCCCTAGAATTTTTTTTTTTTTTTTTTTTGTCTTTTTGAGACAGGGTCTCGCTATGCATTCAAACTGGCCTTGAGCTCACTTTGTATTCCAGGCTGGTCTCAAACTTGCAACAATCCTCCTATCTCAGCCTCCCAAGGGCTGGGATTATAGGCATGAGCACCACACCTGGTTTAGAAATATATTTTTAAATTTCTAAATGTTTATGTTTATATTGTTAAAGTTTCAGGCCAGGGATTTAGCTCAGTGGTAGAAGTGCCTGCTTGGCAAGCCACAAGGTCATGAGTTCAATCCCTGGTACAAAAAAAAAAATTGTTAACGTTTCATTAGAAAACATGCTTATCCTGGCATTGCAGCTTGATTCATGGCCTAGTCCACAGTCAGTTAAAATGTACATACATAAATATTCCATGCATAATTCAGTAGAATGTATGTTCTCTCCATGGATGCAGAGTTCTATATGTACATTTATATATGATCTAGATAATTATGTACATTAACTGTCATTTCCTAATTATTTTTTCTTACTGTGTTATCATTTGCTGAGAGATGTGTGTTCACATTTGCCAGTAGGTTAGAGATTTTCAGGTCTCCCCTTTAGTTTTGTCAGCTTGAAGTATCTATGTTCACATATTATTTTGTTAGGTAACCATAAGTCATAATTATCAATTTTTCATGGGGAAATGAATCTTTTTGTCCTTAGTTATGGTCTTCATTCCTAAATTTTTTGGGAGGTTGTAAAGTCGGTTCTGTAAAGTATCAAATTTCCATCCTAGTGTTTATCTTTGTACCTTATTTTATCTTCTTATTTCAGCTTATCTTGTACCAAGTAGTCATTCATCATTTAACAATTTACTGAGTACCTATTATGTACCATGCTCTATTCTAGAATAGACTACTGTGAACAGAGAAAGACCTTGACACATAAGTGTTTATATTCTATTGGAAGCAGGCAAGCAATTAAGACATATATATAGTACATCAGCTGTTTTATGTATTGTGAATAAATAAAGCAGGAAAACATGGAACGTGAGTTGAACTTTCTACCCCTACACCCCCACTGGTACTAGTGACTGACTTAGGGCTTTTGCACCAAGCTATACCCTCAGCCCTCTTTTTATTTGATATTTAAGGTGTATTTTGAATGCCCAATCTATCTTTCACATTTTTAGAACTAAACTGACCCCTTGCTTCCTTTAAAACTGAGATAATTGCTTTTTTTTTTTTTTTTTTTTTTTTTACCTGATTGGTGCAAATATACCCTCTAATCCAAGGTGTTAGCATGGATGACTTCTAAGATCACTTGGTGTTAGACACTGCATGAACAGCACTTAGAACCACTTCAGAAGGGGCACATTTGATTACATGATGTGGCTTGTCTGTTACATAATGGCTGTTGTGTAATTTCCAGAGAATGTGTTTGTCTTTAGCCACTTGAACAGACATCAGGATGAAACAAATTGCCTAACTCTCAGAGTTGAGCAAGTTTTAGAAACCTGTGGAGAAGGAGGGGAGGTGCTGGCCCCTGTAGTCTGTTGGATGAGTAGGGGGTTGCCTGTAGTTAGGTAGGAACCGGCAAACTTTAGGCATATAGGTTTGCAGAAAGAAAAGTACTATTTCTTTCCCTTGAATTTGTAGCAGAAATGGCTAGGATAAATTCCTTGCAGAGCTCCGCATATAATTTTGCTTTTTCTGTGACCTATATTTTGTGATAGTTTTTCACTTAATACATTAGGGATGTTTTTTCCTTTATACTGTACTGAGAGTAAAACTTACTTAGATTTAGTTGTGACATGACCAGTTTGAAGTTAAACTCACCTCAAGCTGCTGAGGAATTAAAAATAAATAAATGGCTTACATTATTCATCAACCTTAGACTTGATCATATAGTTACAACTTATTTTATTTTAATTTTTTTTGAGATGAGATCTCACTCCATTTACTGGGTAACCCAGGCTATCCTCACACTATGTGGGGGTGTGTGACTATGCCTGACCCTGCTCAGGTTCTTTCTCCATTCTCCTTCATAAGCAGGATGGCTTACTACTGCTTATTTTTGTCTATCTGGGTCCTTTATGTTCTTCAGATTATCTATAAACTGTAATAAAATTGCTAATAGTATCTGCCCATTTTATAAGCACTTTCTGGAGGTTGATAGGTAATATTTATAATGCTGTTTTAAAACTTTTCCAAGATGAATTTTAGATATAAGGCTTAATTGAGTGTGCTGTGCTAGCTACCATGCTAATTGCTGATATGCAGAAGTTGAATAAAATGTAGGTCTTTTTGAACTCAGACCTGATTGAAGATAATAAACATAACAGTGTGACATGTTAGATGTATAAGATAGAGGTATGTTCAAAGTGAGATGAGAAAGCAAGAGAAGGAAGTAACTAATTCAAGTGCAGTTTAAAATGCTGATTTAGTTGGGGGCACTCATCTTAAATAAAATTAGCTTTACCAAGCTGGAGCTGGAATGCAAATTGGTGTTACTACTTGAACCAGCATTAGAATGGCAAGATAGGGATTTTTTATTTTTTCTACCTTGTTTTATTTTAATTCACTCTGCCTTTTAGTCAGAGAATAATGTATTGAGAACATGATTGGAAATCACAAGATTTATTTGTGGTCTTAGCTCTGCAAATACTAACCCCATGTTTTGGAGGGAATTCATTTTAACTTATGGGTGCTTCAGTTCTATCAACTGTAACAAAGGAGTAGCCTTTGTTACATAGAGATAGTGATGCGGTCTGAAAACTAACTTACTTTCTTTCTTTCTTTCTTTCTTTCTTTCTTTCTTTCTTTCTTTCTTTCTTTCTTTCTTTCTTATAAACAGATGGTAAGTTTTTGTCTCTGAGTATTTATTTTCTCCCCTCCTTTTAAGGATGATTGAAGTCTGCCTTGATTTTGACTTTTACTTACCCTCCAGCCCTGCTAGGGCACAGACTAGTTGGCATGCTGTTACTCTGATTCATCTTGGCTCCTCCTTCCTCTTTTTCACTCTTCATTTCCTGAGATTGTCTTACTACGGCAGAAATGCATCTGTCTCCTTGGAGAGGGCAGTTCAAATGCACTGTGGTAAGGCTTTTCATTTTCTCCATTGTCTTATACTAAACTAAATGCTTGTAGGAGAGATTTAGTGTTAGAGTACGTCAAATATTATTCCGGAAATGTCAGCCACTATCTGTTGAAATAGTTAAGTATTTTGAACAAAATTAATCGTTGTCTCCTCATTGATTTGATGCTTCTCATTTCTGTTTTAAGACCAGCCAGCCTTGAGCTGGGCATGGTGGTACACATCTGTAATCCCAGCTGTTTTGAGAAGCTGAGGCAGAAGTATTAAAAGTTCCAGTCCAGGATGGGCAATCTAGCAATTTAGTGAGACCCTGTTTCAAAATAAAATACAGATTAGGTGTGGTAGTGCATGCCTGTAATCCTAGCCATTTGGGAGGTTGAGGCAGGAGGATTCCAAGTTCAAGCCCATGCTGGGCAGTTTAGCAAGTTAGCAATGCCACATCTCAAAATTAAAAAGAATAATAGTAAAAAAAAAAAAAAAAAACAAAAACATGGATACAACTCAGTACAAAATTCTAGATGCGTCCCCGGTGCAGCAAAAAAACAAAAAACCACCTGTTCTGTCTGCTTCTGACCATAAAGTGAAAGAGGTAATGTGACACGGTAGAAAACACTGGGATAGGGATTGCAGCATTGGCCCCTGTTGGGAGAGCACAGTGGCTGAGAGCATGGGTCCGGAGGCCAACTGTGGCTCTGAAGCCTGGCTTTCTGACACTGGGGAAATTGCTTGCCTTCTATACTTGTTCATAATGCAAAAGTAATATTTACCTTACATAGCATTGTTGTGAGGTTTAAATTAGATTAAGTTAAGCAAAGGCGCTATAAAGGTCACATAGTAGCAGTCATGTAAGGGTTACCTGTTCTTACTAACATCCAAGTCTGAAAGCAAGACCTGTGACCAGGGGTGAGTCACTTAATCTTTCTGAGCTTCATTTATTTATTTTTTAAAAAGGCGATTCTCGTAATTTTTTGTTTACATTTAAACTCTAATGAAAACAGAGCATATTTATAAATTTTGTTTATTTAATTTATTTATGTTTTTGAGACAGGGTCTCACTGTGCAATTCAAGGCTTAAACTCACTATGTAGCCCAGGCTGGCCTCAAATTTGCAGCAATTCTCCTGCCTTAGCTTCCTGAGTGCTGAGATTATAGGTATGCATCACCATGCCCAGCAAGAGGGGCTGTTTTTATATTTTTGTTTTATATGAATTCCCAGGAATAAAAGTTTCAGGGTCATCTTTTCTTAAAAAAAATTTTTTAATGCTTTAATTACTTTATTCTTTTTGTTTTTTTAAAACAGAATTTAGCTATGTAGTTTAGGCTGGCTTTGAACTCCCTGTGCAGCCCAGGCTGGTCAAATTTGAGGCAGTCTTCCTGCCTCAGCCTCTCAAGTACTGGAAATACAGGCACATGCCATTCTTTAAGATTTCTTACATAAAAACGTAAAATTTCTGGTAAATCTTCATTATATATTGTGTGTTCTATATATAGAAATAAATTGTAGGCCAAGTGTGATAGTGCACAGTTGTAATCCCAGCACTAGAGAGACTGAAGCAGAAGGATCATTGAGTTTCAAGGCCAGCCTGGGCTACATAGTGAGTTCAAAGACAGTCTAAACTACATAGTGAGATCCTGTCTCAAAGAATAAAAATGAAAAATAAGAAGAGAAATATGTCGGAAGGTAGGGAGGCCATGACAGCAAACAACAAAGCTATTTAGTTTGAATTGGCTTTTAAGCACTGTACCAACACCAAAGTTGTCATTTGATAAACTCGAACTGGCTGCTATAATGTCTTAGGGGAAATAGATTTTTCTACATGTGGGTTGAATAATGTTTTTAAATCTTCTGTTACCTTTGAGCTGTTAAAACAACAAAAGGGGACTAGAGGTGACAGGATGAGTGAATTCTTAGCATGAACCAAGCCCTGTGTTCTATCCCCAACAACAGAAAAATAGTAATAATGAGAAATGACATTTTACATTGAATTCTGTATCATTTTGTTAACTGTCCCCTTATTTCTTCTTTTCCTCCTCCTCCTCCTCTTCCTTCTTCCTCCTCCTTCTTCCTCCTCCTCTTCTCCTCTTCTCTTCTCTTTTTTTTTCTTTTGCCTTTTTGAGACAGGGTCTTGTTATACAGGTTAGGTTGCCCTTGAGCTCACTTTGTGGCTTAGGCTGGTCTTGCAATGATCCTTTTGCCTCAGCCTCTCAAGTGCTGGGTTACAAGTGTGTGCCACCATGCCTGACTCCCCCTATTTCTTCTTGATGGAACTTTTGGAATTTTCATTTCACTTGTCTTGGAGCCCTAAAACTCCTTTCTGAGAATTAAAATTCTTTTTATCTTGTTGTTTTTAAAAATAAGTTAGTTCTTGCTGTTAGAACTTAAACTTTTGGAAACACAGTAGGTATGTGTATAGATGCTGTGAGCATCTGTCACTGTGCACTGGGGTCCCCTGTGGCCCTTGGATCCACTTCTGTTGGGAGCTCTCGGTAAAGCTGCATCTTCTGAAATGGCTCGTAGCATGAGCAGAGAGTGAGGGCAGCTGTGATTCCAAGACTAAGAGTTAACTAAGTTATATTCTTGTCTCCAGAAACTCATTCAGGAGGAAAGGTGATTATTAATATTTTTTGAGGGTTGTAGGTGATAATTTTTTAATGCTCATTAAAGATAATAAGAATACTGTTTTGTTACCTCAGTTGTGGTGAGGTAACTGATGTTCTGTGACTATTGACTATAATTACTAAATTCATATTATTAGAGAATGTAGGATGATCTTACATGTTCTTGGGTGTTAGACTAAGGTTATGCAGGGCTTTGGATTTTGGTGTGTATTTCTATTTTTATTTTTGTTTTTCTGTTTGTTTGTTTGATTTTTAAAAGGGAAAAACAAAACAAAAAACACAAGAGAGGGCTGGGGATTTAGCTCAGTGGCATAAGCGCCTGCCTGGCAAGCATGAGGTCGTGAGTTCAATCCACAGTATCAAACCCCACCCCCCAAAAAAACTTAAGAAAAACAAGAAACAAAAGAGACAAATAAACAGTAGCAAAAACCCAAAACAATGACAGTATAGACTTTCAAAACAAGGTGGTAGGAATTTAACAAAGGTTGTTATTTTGCATAGTTACTTTCAAGAGTTACTCAGATTACTAGATACAGACATACAAAATTGATCTAATCCTATGAGTGCTGACTGTTTCGTTTATTTGTTTTGAGACAAGGTCTTGCTATGTAATTCAGGTTGACATGAATTCACTATGTAGCCCAGGCGGGCTCAAACTCATGGTGATCCTTCTACCTCAACCTCCTGAGTGCTGGGATTACAGATATGGACCACCAACACTTGGCAGTTGTTGTTGTTTTGGTGCTTGTTGTTTTAGTACGTAGACCTGGCCATCCTTGAATTTGCTTTGTAGTCCAGTCTGACCTTTAACTCACTGTCCTGCCTCAGCCTTTCTGGTGCTAGGATTATAGGAGTGTTGCTACCATGTCCAGCATTGGGTTATTGAATGTTGTATTTTTATTAGTTTCCCTCATCTTTTTCCTTTTAATAGAAAGAGACCAATTTTTAAATGTCCAGCGTTTCAAGATGAAGGACAGACTCAGTCTTCAGCAATATCTCATTACTTTTCCTTTTAGCTAAAAGTGTGGAGGTTTAAGGGTAAGGGGATTGCGACACAATATTACTACTTTCCCATGTGGAGATTTTGAGAGAGGCAGTAACTAAATATATATAAACAAACATACTAAAGTGAAGTTTATAAGGAACAAATATAAATTCCGCTACTTTATGCTATTATTGCTCTTGTTTACTGCCTTTTTTCCTCTGTATAAAATCATTCTTTGTATGTGTCTGCTTTTCTGACCTTCACAGAATGGTACTCCTGGAAGACATCATTAGGCAAACAAAAAAAACCTCTGAGTGTCTCAGCCATGTGACATGTAGACCTCCCTTGTAATAGGTGTTGCCGCTCTGCATGACTAAGGATTGTGTTCTGGCAAAAAAGCAACAAATGTAACTTTATGGGAAAATTTAGCTTTACTGTTTGTTTTTTGTTTTTGTTTTTTGAGACAGGATCTCACTTTGTAGTCCAGGCTGGTCCTGAACTCACAGCAATTCTTCTGCATCAGCCTTCCGACTGCTGGTATTACAGGTGTGTGCCATCCATCACACCCAGCCAGCTGTACTGTTTATCTGCATTTGGTAACTGAATTGTCCTTATTTTTGAACCTCCAATCTTTCAAGACAGTTATGAAAATCATTACTTGAGTGGACAGTAGCTATTTTCATTCATCTTACCTATGTTATTCCTTATCATTAGCAATTTACTAAGAATCAGCAAAACTGAGGATACCGCTGATGTGACTGTAAGTGAATGGCGTGATCACTTTCCCAGTCATAGAAAAGCCTCAGTCATCTTTCTGCATCTGTTACTGTGTCTAGACTTTGGGTGAGGTACAGAAGAAGCTGGATTGATTGCCACAGACCTGTGTCCTTTTACATTTAACAAGGTATAATATGTGGGGCCTACCTTTTAAAGAGTCTAATTTAAAAGCCGGGCGTGGTGGCTCACGCCTGTAATCCCAGCCCTCGGGAGGCTGAGGCAGGAGGATCATTGAGAGTTTGAGACCTGCCTGGGCTACAGAATGAACTCAAGGCCAGCCTGAACTACATATTGAGACCCTGTCTCAAAAAAGACCAAAAAAAAAAAAAAAAAAAAAAGAGTCTAATTTAAATGCTCTGGATTGCAATTTCAGCACAGGAAGTTCCATAGATGATTCTAATTAGATAGGAAAGTTTGCCACTCTCTGTGTCACAATCTCCAGAGTAAGATAACAGACTCTTTGAAAGAGATTTTACAGTAATCTTAAACTTCCCTTTTTAATACAAAGGCTGACTTTGAATTAGATTGTTCACTATATACTTAATAGTTAAACACTCCCTAAACACAGGAGCCAGTTATTTGGTTGTGCAAACTAAGCAGATGCCAAGAAAGCCAAGTTAAAGTACAGATTTTTAGTAAGTATTCTAGAATAGGAGGGAAGAAATGAAGAAGCAGCTGTGCAGTGATAATGGAGCTTTATCAGGAGGACTTTCTTCACAGAAAGAAGGAAAGGATCTGTGTGGGAAGCAGCAAAGATGAGTTTGGAGCTTCAGCTTAGGTAGCTTGGTAACTCAGCATTCAGAGACTTCTGCTGGGATGACATAGGGGAAATGCTGACATCAGATATGCTGAGTTTGTGTTCCTCAAAGTCACAGTGAATTCTAAGAAACAGTGGAAGTTAAGAGTAGGAAAATTTATTGGAGAAAAGGAATGGGAAATCAGAATGGGGGAATGGGAAATAGGAACAGCTTCTGAGAGATAGGAGGAGGGGTCTCGCATGGGTTGCCAGTGAGCTCGCCTCCCAAAGGAAGTTTTATAGAGCAAAATCATGAGGCTGTACAATGTGGGTCAAAACTGGCGATCAACCAATAAGATTGCAAGTATAGTCGCTTAGGTAATAGTGATCCAGTGGTAGCAAGGATACATGAGTGGCATCATTAACCTTGGTCCATAATCAATAGTCTTGGCCTTGGCTTAAGTCTCAGTAGATAGGAGAGGATGGCCCATCTTAGTGAGATAGTGGGAAATCTAAAAAAGGTGCTATCAGTAATCCCAAACCTCCATTTGTCCCTCAGGGCCTCAGAACTGGCCATTGTCCATTTAATCTTCAGCTGTGCCTCAAGCCACTGTCCTGATGGAGTCTCATCTTCAGCACTGACTCTCTCGTGGGCTCAGCCCTGTCTCCTCACTATATTTTGACCTAATAAGCTGTTTATAATAAGGACACAAAAGCTCCTCCTTTGTCCCATGTCTTTTGTGTTTGAGCCAGTTATGAGATGTTCCAAACTGACTTCTGGTTGTGAGTAAGCATCTTGATGTTGTCCTGTCCTCCTCAGATGCTGTCCTGTCCCCCTCTGCATTCTTTCATCTCTATAGTAGGGGTCAGAAGACCTGCATCCATTCAGAGAGACTCTCAGGCCTAGAGCAGCTTGTGCCAGCCCACGTTCTGTCCTGTATTAGAGTGTTCTGTCCGTGGGACGGTGATGCCAGGGAGCAGTCACATAGGAAGACAACTGCTGTTTCAGTGAGAAGACCCTAGAGTCAGGACCTGAACCTGTTTGTCCAAGTACCCTAACACTTGAAAATTAACTATTGTATCAGTGTAATTATACCAGTTTTGCATAATAGATTATTGTAGTTGATAAAATAAAATAAATACATTTGGGATCCTGCAAGACACATGGGAGGAGTAGGGGAGACACATACTGTTTACGATGTCTTTTTTTTTTTTTTGTCTTTTTGAGACACGGTCTCACTATGCAGTTCAGGCTGGCCTTGAGCTCACTTTGTAGCCCAGGCTGGTCTCGAACTCACAATGATCCTCCTGCCTCAGCCTCCTGAGTGCTGGGATTACAGGTGTGAGCCACCACACTCAGCTACAATGTGTCTTACAGCGAAGAGAATCACAGATAAATACTAGGAGTTCACAAGTGCTGAGGTACATTCAGGTGGACAAAATCCAGGGAGAGCACATTGTAGGTGGATGTCAGTATGAATTGAGTCAGAAGATGCAGGTGGGATTCTATCTTCAACACAGCACTTTGTGACCTTTGCTGGGAAAAACACAGGTGCAGTTCATGCATGTAGAAATAGAACGATGAATAAAGATGTATCTGACAGTAGCTTTAGTACTGGAGCACAGAGCTGTATTTCTAGCTCTTTTTGTTTCCCTCTGTTTTTGTTTTTAGACAGAATCTCACCTGTCCTTGAACTCACTGTGTAGCTCAGGCTGGCTTCAAACTTAGGGCCATCCTCCTCCTTCAGCCTCCTGGGTGTTGGGATTATAGGCATGCTGCCAACATGCCTGACTCCCTATCCCTTTTTTGTTTCTTTTCTTTTTTGAGACAGGGTCACTTTGCAGTTCGGGCTGATCTTGAACTCACCATGTAGCCAAGGCCGGCCTCAAACCCACAGCAATCCTCCTGCCTTAGGTGTGCACCATCACACTCAGCTTTTTATTTTTTATTTTGAGACAGGTTCTCATTAAATTGCCTAGGCTGGGCTCAAATTTTTGATCTTCTTGCCTCAACTTCTCACATGGCCAGGATCCCATGTGAGATCCCAGCCACCATGCCCAGCTCCCAGAACTTCTTTTATATCCAAAAACAGGACCAATTTTTCTATTATCCAAGCATTTATTGAGCATCCCTATTTGCTTGTGTATGGTAGGCATTGCTTGGGGGATAACAAAGCAGTTTAAAACATGTTTGCTGTCCTTCAAGTCTTTTTAGTACTATACTGCCAAAGTGAACACTCCTTCAAGTCTGTACAATCAGTAGATTGTCCCCAGTTTGTGATGACTTAACTTGCAGTTTTTTTTTTTAACCTACAGTGGGTGTGTAGGTACAAAACGTACCCATACAACTGGGTTTTTTTTTTAATAGTAGTCAATAAATTATGTGAGCTACCCAACACTTGATTAGAAAATAGGTTTTGTGTTAGATAATTTCACCCAACTACAGGCTAATGTAAGTGTTCTGAGCACATTTAAGGTGGGCTACACTAAGCTAAGCTGTTTAGTGAGTTATGTATGTTTAAATCCCTTTTGACTTAAGGTGTTTTCAATTTACAGATTTATCAGAATGTAAGCCTGTCACAAGTTGAAGAGTACCTGTAGTTAGGAAAGTGACTAAAATATGTTAAAATTAGTGAGAGCAACAGTCATGCTGGTGCTTGCCTGTAATCCCAGAACTCAGGAGGCTGAGGCAGGGAAATTGCTGCCTGTTTTCAAAGCCAGCCTGGGCGATAGCAAGACCCTGCCTCAAAAAAAAAAAAAAAAAAAAAGGAGTATGATAAATACTCATTATGATACTGTATGTGGCCCAGACTCAAACCTATGAAGAAATAGAGTTGGACACAGTGCTCCAGAGGGGATAGAATTTATGCCAAACTCTGATGGAGCCAGATGAGAGCTCTTAAAATGAGATCCAGGGATAGACTGTAGGGGGGTATGCTGCTTTATACAAATACAATTATGGTTTATGTCTAGGTGCCCCCCACAAAGCCTCATGCAGTCATGAGGGACAGGCTTTTTGGAGGTGGATGAATCTAGAGTTTGTGACTGATTGATAGTGCAGTACTGAGATAAAGGCTTGCTGATTGCTGGATCAATACACTGATTGGATTGGCCCCACCCTAATTCCACAGTCTGGATAAGATAAAAAGGGGCAGAAAGAGGCTAGTTTCTCTCTCTTCTTGCTGCTATTGCTGTTGTTTACCACCATAAATTGTTGCCCCTCTGCTGTCTGCCAGCTGCCTTGGAGCCAGCCAGTTATGGACTGAAACTTCTCCAAACTGTGAGCTAAACAAACCTTTCCTCTTTTAACTGTGGGTGTTGTTGGATATTTTTTTCTCAGCAAGGAGAGAAAAGTAACTAAGTTTCAAGAGATAGCTCTCACCTCCTTTTCCATACTTCTAAAACATTTTATGCTCCCTCCAAATGTTAAGACCAGTGTCTACATGAAGAGAGGGACAAAACTTGAGAGTTTAATGTAGCAAGTAGAAGGGGACAGAGCTGCTCTCCAAGAGGAAGAGCACCTAGCGCAGGAGGAAGACAGATGTGGGCTTAAATGCTGGCTCTGGGAGTAGAACGGAGATTTGCTTTACTTCCTGTAATGCTTCTCTAATTGTGCTGCATTACAGTCTTTTCAAAATTTATATTTGGTTTCCTAGGGGAACATTAATATGCACAAAGAGAGATAGTGTTATTCTAAACTTTGTATGACTTTGCCTTCTTACTTTTTAACTGAAGGGGTCAGATAATTAGGAATAGATATAAAATTAATGCTACTGTATTTAAAATTCAACTGAGCCTTTATCTAATGGCCACATGGTACCGTAGACCTACCTTTTCTGCTCTGAGATTCTGATTTTGTATAAGAAAAGCTAAATTTGGGGGCAGGGATTTGAATTTATTTCTCAGTACAACTAAGATCTTTGTCAGACTCGACAAAGGGAAAAAGACATTTTATGGTTTTTTGTTGTTTTGTTTTTGTTTGTTTGTTTGTTTGTTTGTTTTTTGAGACAGAGTCTCACTGTTAAGTCCAGGCTGGCCTCAAACTCATGGCAGTCTTCCTGCCTCAGCCTCCCTACGTGCCACCATGCCTGACTGATGCAGTGTTTCATATCCAGAAACACACCTGGTCCTTCCTATTTCTCAGCTTCATCTTTATTCTCCATTTTATGCTGTAGAATCCTGAAGAGCTAGAAGCCTGTATGCTATGTGCAGTTTTCTAGCATTGTGCTTTTTTTTATTTTAAAAAGAAAAAACCCCAGAAAAATCAAGAAGCAAACAAACAAAAAAACAACAAAAGCAAAATGACAACAACAAGAAAGCAATGGCAATATAGGATTTCAAAACAAGATGACAGGAATTTAACAATGGTAGTTATTGCATACTGTTATCCTCAAAGTAATTGCTCAGGTACCAGATACAGGCATGCAAGATCGATCAAACAACAAACTTTTCCACTGAGTAGTTTTTTCCCCTTTTACTATATCTGTTGTAACTTTTGGATATTATTTACTCTTTCAGTTTTTCACACTAGCGAGATAATAAGATGTTTACAAATACAAGTCTGATTTATTTATGAGAATGATTTCTAGTTGCATCCATTTACCTATGAAAGCCTCAAGTTTATCATTCTTTGTGACTGAGTAGTATTCCATTATATAAAAATACCATCTTTTTAATTGTTCCTCTGTTTGCAAGATCTAGCTATTACAAATTGTGCTGCTATAAACATGGGTGCACATGTATCCCTGTGGTATGATGTTTTTAATTCTTTTGGGAAGATACCCAGAAGGGAAATAGCTGGCTTGAATGGGACCACTAGTCCTAGTTTTTTGAGGAATCTCCACACTGATTTCCACAGCGGTTGCATCAGTCTGCACTGCTACCAGCTGTGGAGAAGGGTTTGTTTTTTTCCCATAGCCTCTGTGACCATATGTGTACTTTCTAGATTTTAATTGGTCTAATTGCCTGCCTTTAAGTGCTTACCATGCTATCTTACTTTTTTTTTTTTTTAGACAAGGTCTCACTATGTAGTGCGGCCTGGTCTTGAACTCACTTATATACCCCAGGCTGGCCTTGAACTCATGGTGATCCTACTGCCTCAGCCTCCCAAGTGCCAAGATTATAGCCATGACTGGCTGCTGTTTTATTACTGTACTTTTGTAATGAATATTGATAATTTATCTCATGAACTTTCTAAGTTTATTATTTTTCAAGAATGGTTTATGCCTGGTCCTTTTTATTGCTGTGAAAATTTTAGAATTAGTTTGTAAATTTCCATTAGAAGAAACCTGGTGGGTTTTATACTGGAGATAGTGTTGAAGTAACAGGTTAATTTGGAAATCATTGACATCTTTACAGTATTCAGTGTTGCAGTCTGACAGTAATATATTTTCCTTAATTTACTTGGAACATCTCTAGTTTCTCTCAATAACACTGTAGTTTTTTGTGTACGGTTAATGTGCAGTGTGGGCTTCCTTCAGATTAAAAAATCTTTTTTAGTAGTCAAATCATTTGAATGAACCATATATATCTTCCTGAAGGTAGTAAAGGCTACTTTAAGTTCTTGTATACTAAAAATGATGCCCCTGAAAGTGCTTGACCAGTCTAAATGCTTAGACCTGATCACAGCTGCTAGTCCAGATCTTCGTTTCGTCACCTAGTTGAGCTAAATAAACACCCCCTAACCCTGTGTTACCCTTTCCCTCTTTACTGTCTGCCTTCCTCTGCTCTCTTCCCAGAAGGCTTCCTTTCCTGAGCCTTTCCAGTAGCCCCACTGGGAGGCCTCTGCAAGGGTGATCGATCTAAGCTGTCACGCTCAACAGCACAGCTCGAGCCCTTCCTTCCTGCAAAGCCAGCAGCCTTCAGTTTTCCTAATTGTGTAGTTTCTAGAGAGAGACTTGACTTTGCAATTTGATAAGACACTTACTTAGAAGAGATGGAAGAGGAGGGGAAAGTTCATAAATTACCTTTTCTGAAGCGGTGTTTCAAATTTTTTTAAACCTTTTTATTACTCAATCCATTTGGATTTTTAAATTAAAGAAAAATGTATTCTATTTTATTTACTTATTTTGTATTTTAAGACTGGGTCTTGCTGTGTTGCCCAGGCCACCCAGAACTCGGGCTCAAGCAGTCCTCTTGCCTCAGCCTCCCAGTTAACTAGAACTCCAGTGTGCCACAGCATGGCGGTGTTTTAGGGACTCTGTTCTGTCTCCACACCATCAAGAACGGCAGTGAAGACAGTGATAGTGACAGTGGTGGTGGTGATGATGAGAGCATTATTTATGGATCACTTCCTATATAACAGGCACTATTCTAAGGACTGAAAGGCACCAGACAGATGGCTCAGCGGTGCAGCGCCGGCCTGGCAAGTGGAAGTCCTGAGTTCAGTCCCCACCTCCCAAAAAGAGGACTCTGAATAATCTGCCTACCTGATTTTAAAAACAATCTTTGGTCATCCCCATTTTATTATTAAGTATTTGAAATTTGTACAAGCAACACAACCAAATTTACATAACTGATAGGAACTAGGATTCAGTCTTTTTAAAATTTTACTTTAAATTACAAATTTTGCTGTGTTTTTGTTTGTTGTGTGTACTGGGTATTGAACCAGAGTCTTAGGCATGCTAAGCATGGGCTATCTTGCTTTTTAATCACTGTGCTGTTTTGCCTCTCTGCATGTCCCATAGGCGTGGAACAGTCCTGATGCCTACTGGGATGCCTTTTTACCGAGGCCGAATGGCTGTTGAGTGGAATGTGGGCAGTAGAGTGTGGGCGTTATGTTGTGAAAATTTTCTTTTTTCTTTTTGTATTTCTGATTTCCTTTCCTGTGGGTCTGATAGAGGTCCTCTTGAGGCTACATTAGATCCTTTGTATGTACGGTTATCATCTTGGCTGAAGAAGAAAATTATTGTACATGTGAATAGCAGTTAATTTGCTTTATGTATCTTGTTCAAATTCTGTAGCCTTTCTGAGTGTTGTCAAGCCTGGGGAAGCTTTGTGTTGCTCTCCACAGCATTCCAATCCATTAATTCTTTTCCTGCCTTTCTTACCATGCCCTAACCTGTGGGTTCTTGCAGCATCCGTGTATACACCTGACTTAGACCTGCCTGTATTACATGCTAGTCTTCTTCCCTGAAGAGAACATTTTCTAAGCACAAAATGAGTTTTCTTTTTCCGTATATCCCCAATGCCAAACACAGTGCCTGATAAGCAGTAGGTACACTGTGGACCTGTTAAACATGGAAATGAAGACTATACTGCTGATCTTTATTGCTTTTGCTAAAGAAAGAGTAAATTTCTAGTGTCTCTCCATTCTGGTAATAGTATCAGAGAAGTTATTATTGTTGTTGTTTTGGTTTGGTTTATTTGAGATGTAATACTGCCATAATGCCCAAGCTGGCTTTCAATTACTGGGCTTCTGTGGTCCTCTTGCCTCAGTCTCTCAAGGAGCTGAGACAACAGATATGCACCATTGTGTCTAGAAAGATAATGCAAGGGTTTTGGGGTTTGTTTGCTTTTTTGCAGTACTGAGGCTCCAACCCAGAGCCTCCCTCGTGCTAGACAAGTGCGCTGCCATAATGCTACATCCCCAGCCTTCTTTTTGGTTTTGAAGTGCTAGGGATCCCACCCAGGGCCTCCCACATGCTGAGCAATTGCTGTACCACTGAGCTACAGCCCTAGCTCCAGAGTAGTTTTTAAAGCTAAGCTCTGATTATGATTTTGTACCTTAGACTTCAGTGAACCATTACCTATTGAATACAGCTCCCATTTCTGAGCTTTGTCATTCACATTCCTCCATAATCCTCTGTGTTCATGTACGCTGTGCACTAATTAAACTAGGACATTGCTCTCCCCTCTTTTTTGTAGCTCTGTGCTTTTGTCAGCACTATGTCTTCTACATGGCCTGCACCTGTCAAAATCTTCCTGCTTCAGAAATCCAGTATTAATACTGATTCCTCCGTAAAGCTTTCTGTCACTCCCTCCTACTCTCAAGAGTCATTTTCCATCTGAGCTCTTACTTAGCACTTTGTGGCATGGCATTGTTGTCATACTCCATAAATGATGAATCCCCTGAGCAAAGGTCTACCTTAGTTTCCTATGCTGTTACCAACTAATCATTGCATTGGATAAACATAAATACGTAAGTTAACTTTTGGTATTTTAGTTTCAAGGAAACTGGTCAAAACAGCTGTCACAATTCTTCCTCTGCATTGACCTACAAGCAAATGCATTCATTTCTGGAACTGTGTGGGCCTAAGCAATGTATTTATTCCTGGTATTGAGTTTAGGAGGATTTTCTTTTTTCCAGGATGACATCTATTTTTTTTTCACACCTTTTGTTTTCAGTGCATATTGATTATGCAGATTAATGGGTTCCATTGTAGCAGATTTGTACCTTCACATGGTATACTTTAATCATTTTTACCCCCCTGCACCTGCCTTGCCCCACACACATACCCCCTGATGACACTGTTGTTGCACTACTGACCAATCTTTGTGTGACTCTCCTCTCCCACTTCCAGGGCACTGTATTCAGTCTCGAGTCTGAGGAGGAGGAGTACCCTGGCATCACTGCAGAAGACAGCAATGACATTTACATCCTGCCAAGCGACAACTCTGGGCAAGTCAGCCCCCCAGAGTCTCCAACCGTGACGACCTCTTGGCAGTCAGAGAGCCTGCCTGTGTCACTGTCAGCGAGCCAGAGCTGGCATACAGAAAGCCTCCCAGTGTCTCTTGGCCCTGAGTCCTGGCAGCAGATTGCAATGGATCCTGAAGAAGTCAAAAGCTTGGATAGCAATGGAGCTGGAGAGAAGAGTGAGAACAACTCTTCCAACTCTGATATTGTGCATGTGGAGAAAGAAGAGATTCCTGAGGGTGCGGAGGAGGTGGCCAGGGCTGCCACCACCTTGCCAACCAGGGAGCCACAAGAGGCGTTGCCTGGAGCCCCCGCTCCCCTGCTTCCACACATCACTGCCACTTCTTTGCTGCAGACAAAGGAACCTGACACGGAAGTGATCTCGGGTGAAGAAGCCAGCCCTGCTCCTTCTCTGTTCGTAGAACTCAGTGAAGAAGAGGTGAGAGCAGCAACCATGGAGCCTCATGAAGTGGATGAGGGGGTGCCCCCTGCACTGCTGAGAGAAAAGGAGGCCCCCGTGAGGAAGGAGAGGCTCAGTGAGGAGCCTCCCCCTGCTCAGGAGGTGCAGGCCTTTCCTGCGCCCGAGGGCAAGTCTATCCTGCTGTTTGGAGGGGCTGCCGCTGTGGCCCTTCTGGCAGTGGCAGTTGGGGTCGCGCTGGCTCTGAGAAGAAAGTAGCGGTTTTTTCAGAAGAGAAGGAAGATGAAAAGGGTCTAAGGTTTTAGTTGTATTAGCTGGGATTTAAACTGCCAGCAGCTTATTGGACATTTATGGAACACTCTGAGAGAATTGGAGATGTCTGCTCAGCAAGGCCGTGGCCTGATAGGCACATTAGGGCCGGAGGTAGATGGTGCGCACTCCCTGTGGTCTGGTTATCAATTCCCAGGGCCTTGCTCATGCTGGATTCAGAATCATGACTAAACTACTCCCTCTAGAACAGGATTTCTCGACATTTTAATGATCCTGTTAGGCCATTCTGTGCACTGGAGGATGTCAGCAACAGCCCTGGCCTCTGTCCGCTAGATGCAGGCAGCACCCCACTCCACGTGAGGAAACCAAATGTTTCAGACGTTGCCAAATGTCCCCTGAGGAGGTCCACTGCTTTAGAGGGAGAGGGTTACTTTAGGAAAACCCAGTAGAGATCCCCAGGCTTAGCCGGAGAGGGGGGTTCATCTACCCCGAGGAACAGCCCGCGTCCCGCAGCTGCTCCTCTTTCACCTCTTCTTCCCCTCACTGTCCCATAGTGTGAGGGGGAAGGCGCTGTCCCTGTGTCACACTGCCTCTCAGGTTCCACACTGCTGTTCTGCCCACGGCCCCCTCCGGGCCCCCACCATACCCAATGAGCCCCAGGCTTCCTGCAGCTCCACTTTGTAGAGATGCTGCCTTTAGGAAGCTTGAAAAAATTAAATACATAGATGAGAACAAAAAATAAGATCTAACCTGCAAGTTACTGGCTGTGAGATGGAGGCAAGAGGGGGACCCAACTGACTTGCTGGGCCTCCTCGAGTCCTTTTTGTCCTAGTCACTCACTGGTCTCCAGAGACTTGCCAGCTGCTCCGGGGTCATGCACTGTTGTATAACCCAGGGTTAGTATATTTTTTCCAGTATCTGGCCTGTCCTCTGACTGGTCACCCAGTTCTGTGGGTCTCTTACAATGCAGTGCGGATTGTTGTTCTCAGACTTACAGAGTGAATTGGGTCATAACTTATTAACTGTGCTATCATTGAGATAAAATGATAAATATTTTATCAATCCCAAATATCACTGAAATTTAAAGTGAGAATAAAAAGCTTGAATTCCAAGTGTGAAGCTATGGTGAGGTTCTAGTTTGAACTTAACCGTACAGGAGCAGAGGCCTCTTCCCCTGTGCTCTTAACAGCCCAGGTCCCAGGGCAAGAAGCTGGGAGCCCAAGCCACTGCGCTAGTGGAGAGGTAGCGATTTGAGTTGCACCCCAGGCTGACCCCACCCCTCCACGAGGGGTGGGACTGTGTCTTTTCATGCCTGAGGGCTACAGTTACTTTGCAGGGCCCACAGCTGGATAAGAAGTCATCTCAGATTTACCGTAGTCGTTGTAACAAATTACTTTTTAGATCCTGAAATTTATAATAAAAATACTTTACCCACCCTGATCACCAAGACCTGACGTTTGAATGTGCTTTCTTTTTGAAATTTATTTTTAAAAATACTCCCTGAAGCAATACTTTTAAAAGCTGTTTCAGAAGAGATCCAGGGGAAGAAAAAAAAAAGAAGAGAAGATTCAGGTGTGTATTTGTGTGTGTTTTATAGCTCTGTCATCCACCCGGTCCTTCTGTTCTGAGCCTCAGTGTCCCAGGTAGTGAGAGAAACAGTGCTCTTCCGTTTACCAGTGCTTTTGTTGGCAAACTGCATCAGGCTACAGACAGCTGCAGTCATCTTTCCCACACAGACACAAAGGTGGGCGTCTTCTCCAAAATCCTAGAACAAATGAAGCTCGCCAGCCAAGCACCACTGTTTCTGTAAGGGCTTGGGTGTATCTGGAGCTAACATGGCTGGAGGCAAGAGGAGAACGAGGTGAGGGACGTAAATGTGTTTCTCCTCCATGGCTTCTGGTAGTTGCCCAGGTTAGTCTGTATTCTAATTGTTAGTTTGTATTTGCATAGGTTAAGAACACAAAGACTGGTGAGTTCTCCTGATTTTTTGGGGGGGAAAATTTCTTCAGAATAAAATATTTTCCTTCCGGATGTTGCTCTGGGTCCTCAACTATGGGCTGAGCACATTTAAGCTCTAACAGAAGCTTGGTTGTTTTTTGAGCCAAGGGACAATAAAAACATGGCTTAGAGTACTTTGGGTCTATGTTCACCAACACAATAAGAAAGACGTGTGTTGAGCTGGCACTTGGTGCTTTTTAAAATTTTGTTTGTGGTTTTTTGGGTTGGGGAGGTACCAGGAATCAAACTCATGACCTCCCGCTTGCCAGGCAGGCACTGTGCGGCTGAGCTATATCCTGGCCCTGGTGTTTTTTTATTCTCCCACCTATTGGACATCAACCTAACTTGGCCAAATGTATTTTCTAGGTGATGTTAAATACTCTCCTCTGTTGACTAGTATCCCTTTTCTTCCTCTGCTTTTGTCTCCTGGCCGAGGGACAGGTGGCCTCAAGGGTTGATGCTTACTGCAGCTTCAGGGTTTTGTATACCTTGAAAGAAGTATTTCTCAACTCCCTCTTTTCTAAGAGCCAATGGTAGAAGGCCTTTCTTCTTGTACCCTGACTTACACAATAATATCTAAGTCTAGGTAAGAGAGATTCACAGTACCCCAATTTAGAGAATGCACAGGTATCAGATTAAAATCACCCCGTTTGTCATCCTTGTTCTTTGTGAACTGCACAGGAAAAGTTCTGTTCTGTAGAACTTTTTTTTTCCAGCTGGAATCCTTAGGGCCTTGTCCATTTTAAGTACATGCTGTGCACTGGGCTACACCTTAGCCCTCTGTGGAACTCTTAGCTGCTCTGTTAAATGTCATTATTTGTCATTACTTTGCATAAAGCTAGTGACAGCTTCCTGAGGAAAATATGGGATTAAGGAACAACAGCTTAGCCTCCGAACTGAAGTGATTGTGAGCCCAGACCCGTGCCTGAGGAGGACTCGCGTGGTCTCTGCTGTCCTCCAAGAGTTCTAGGTCAGGGAACACTGCTGACCTGGCTCATGGCTACCCCACCCCAAGGGACCCCGATTCTTCTGCTTGTCAGTGTGCCTGTCCCATCGCACAGCAGATGCAGCTGCTGTCTACGCTGGGGGCGGTAAGCAGTGGCCTCAGGTGTGCCTTGAAGCACAGCTACTACTGATGGGCGCAGCCCTGGGCCAGTTCCATCTAGTGACAGAAGCGAGGCCTGCTCACTGCCTTTCCCTCTATAAAGTGATGTGGACATTTGACTTTTGGCTTAAGAGCCATTTCATAAAAATAAAAACATTTTGTAGGTAGGAATTTTTCCTTTCTCTTAATTTCTTTTCATGGAGTCTCTTTCACAGCTGGAAACATAGTGATCATCTTACTAGCCAGAGGGTCCATAGTTGACCCCTGATAGCCTCAACTGTTCAACCCCTTTAAAGCCTCAGTGAGACCTGCTGTAAAATAATGATCACCTCTCTGCTGTGAGATCAGTGTTTAGGAGGCGTTTTTCATGTCATGTCCTCTTCCTAGAATAAACTGGGAAATTAATTTTTGCACATATCAGTTGAGCATGTACAACATGCCTGTGGTCACTGCCGAGCTCTCGTGGGGCTCAGTCCACCTGCATCTCTGGTTCCATGGCTATTCCTGTTTCTTTGCCTCCCACAGCACTGATAGGAAACCTTATCAGAATTCCTAACTTCCCTGAAGTTGAGTGTAGAATAGGCAGGGAACTTCTGACTCCAAGTAGTTACTTTTGTTTGGTTTTTTTGAGTGTCTCACTGTGTTGTCCAAACTGGCCTCCAAACTCTCAGCAATCCTGCCTCAGCCTCCCAAGGGCTGGGATCGCAGGTGTGCGCCACTACTGTGCTGCTTCCGGCTTCTTACGCTGCACCTGCAGAGCAACCTGGGCAGTTGGGCCAGTGGTTCACTGACAAGGGCGGGCTGGGGCAGGGGCGAGAGTGTTTCTGCTGCGCTCTGTGAGGCACTGTGGCGGTGCATCTGAGTACAGAGCATGTTCCTCTGTGGAAAACTAAGGTGGTGGCCAGGGCTTGTAATGGCCCCGAGTAGCGGTCCCCCTCAGTGCTGAGATGCTTGTCACAGCGGGTGACTCCGCTGGTGCTCTTGGTTGGTTGCTGGTTTTGCTTGTAAACAAGGTTATGTGAGTTGACACACAGGAAACAAGTGCCGAGTGAGGCAGGTGAAACGGTGACACACTTTTCTGTTCTTTCCGGTTCTTGACCCCATCTTTTCTCCCTTGCTGAAGCAGTCAGCCAGGCCAGGGATGTGAGGTGGGGTGCAGAACACTGGTGGACACTGCGTGGCCTCTTGCCACTCAGGTAGGACTGACCGGGGCCATCTTGCTCAGCTGACAGGTGACTCCAGTTAAAAGCCTGCCCCTGCCTCCCACAGTCCTGCTCAGCTGCGCCCTCAGCTCCATGGCACACTAGAGTGTCCTGTAGGTCCTCATGTAAGGAACACTCCAGGCAGTGGGGGACTCCTGCTGCCAAGGCCCTAGCGCAGCCGTCTCCCCTTCTTCCTGCTATGCTGCCCGCTTCTCCCACACCAAAACCGTCAGGGCCCCCCATTTCCTGCTTACACCTCGCCAGGCAGTCTTCATTGTCAGGTGGGAACGTTCTCAGGGTTAAAAGCAGCAGTTCCAGGCGATTCTGAGCGTGCCCCCTCTGTGGGACAGTGTCATGCTGCTGCCTGGTTCCGGAGCTGCTCTGCACCAGCAGAAGAAATGGCACTGCATGGTGTAGACAGAAGCTGCTGGTTTGGTGCCTGCTCCTCCAGGAAAGGAAGCTAAAGGCAGCTAAAGGGCGCCTTCCCTGTGCAGAGCCTCAAGGGCCGGATGGGGGAAGAAAAAAAGCCTCCACTGGTCCAGGGTGGAAGCGCACTGTGCGCATGGGTTGTGTGCTAGCAACGCAGAGAAAGACGGGATTTCTTTTTTCTTAGACCTGTATTTTTCCTATTTGTCGTCTTCCATTTCTCTCTTCAGAGTACAAGTGCCTCTATCTAACTCATTACTTTTTAAAAATGTTTGTATTACATTTTTTTCTGCATTAAAAATGTTATTGGTACATTTTACATGTACAAGACACTCATTATAGGGAATTTACCTATGAGGAAAAAGCTGCCGCTTTTCTCCTCATTCCTCTCCCTATCTCATTTCTTTAATTGGTTCTAATGTTCTCATCTCCCCCCAATACTGGATTAAATATTAATTTTGGTGGTTAACATAAACACTTGGGGGGCTGGGGATTTAGCTCAGCGGCGTAAGCGCCTGCCTTGCAAGCGCATGGTCGTGAGTTCAATCCCTGGTACAAAAAAAACAACAAAAAACCATAAACACTTGCCTGCACAGCAGGTGTTTCCCTGTGCGGTCTCCGTGGCTCTGCTGGCCGCAGCTCTGATTCACACTGCTGTGAATTATTCCTTCTACTGCTCCTTCCTGTTTGCCTTCTGGCCAGTGAATTTTTCACCGGAGAAAGGAATAAACTTCAAGTTTATGAACTGTGCTTTCTGTAAAGAGGATGCATTGAAAGTGGCAATACAATGAGGTCTGTAGATACTGACACCTTTACTCATGTGGCAGTTCTGCGTTCAGTTTAGGTAAGAGAACTTCAGACAAGTAATCCTGCAGTCTTTGTGAATACAAGGTGTGACCGGAAAACAGTGTTTAAAAAACTAATTACAGTAAAAGGCGCATTGCCATTAATGCCCTTCAAAATACCCGCTTCGAATGCATACCAGTCACTGTTGTCACCACTTCGCCGCATTGCCATTAATGCCCTTCAAAATACCCGCTTCGAATGCATACCAGTCACTGTTGTCACCACTTCAGAAGCAGTGCTGGAAGTCCTCTCGCTAACTGTGATGTCATGGCTCTCATACCTTTTGTTTTGTTTTGTTTTGTTTTATCTGAGGCAGGAGCTCGCTATGGAGTCCAGGCCAGTCAAACCCCCTGCAGCCCATGCTGGCCCGGAACTCGCCATAGTCCTCCTGCCTCAGCCTCTCAAGTCTGGGATTGTAGGTGAGCAACACCACACCCATGTGCCTCGATATCGTGGGCTGATTCAAATCTTTCATGGTCATTTTCACTTTGAGGAAGAGCCCCACGTCCCCCAGGGCTGGATGTGTGTGCGAGATGACGAGGACACACCACTGCTTCTACAGGCCAGCCTTCCTGGGCGGCTCGCAGCAGCTTCTGCCTGCCGCTGATATGCACACTTCCTCCTGGTAAACAGCCTCACACTTGCTAGGCGGGCACTGTGCTGCTGAGCTATGTCCCAGGACCCTTCACATATTTTTAATCATTTTTCATCTTTATTAGTACATGTTTGCAGTACAGTGATTGCAGTCATGGTCTGGAGAGAGTACACGTGCTTAATTATTTTTACTGTATTTTTTAATCATCTTTTAAAAAACAAAACTATGAAAAAGGACGCTCAGAACTGCTATAGAAGGGGACAGAAAGGACGGGCTAAGTGTGTTTTAAGCCAGGGGGAGGCCAGTGGTGGCTCACACCTGTACTCCCAGCACTCAGGAGGCTGAGGCAGGAAGATCATTGCGAGTTCAAGGAACAGCATAGTGAGCCCTGTCTCAAAAAGAAAAAAACATAAAGTGAGGGGGAAGTATTTTGAGGGGGGTTAATGGCAATGTGTCTTGTAGCACAACTTTTTAAAAAAAATTTATACAGCAAGTTAAATATTTTAGTCACACCTTGAATACACATACTTTCACTCCAGGTTCCAAAACATGATGGTAACATTTGTGTGATGGTAACACTGTGTGACCAGTTCCTAGTCAGCACAGCTGGGAATGAAGTTGTTGGAAAATAAAATCAGCCTCAGGAGCTGAGATCCTTCAAAGGATTCTTGACCATCTCAGTAGTTTATGCTGGATCCTGAGAAGGGAGGCCAGGAAGGATTTGACCCGAGTTCTTCAAACACCCTAGAGAAGACTTAAGATACATCGAGTGGCTTTCAGAGGAGAATGTTTTTAACAGAGTTTCTATCATTTTTAAGAATTTGTATCACTTAATTCAAATATTTTAAAACCAGTGAAAAACATTCTCTAAGTTGAAGTTCCTCTTAATTACGTTCATATAAAGGTCTATGCTACCAGAGCAGAGTCCTGCGGCTTCCAGGATACACCCATGTCATGACTGTAATGCACTCAAGATTGGAACATTTGTTTATAATAGCATGGGAGGAGGGGTGATAATCTTGCTTTACAACCCAGAAAGTGTATTAAACCTGGTCTGGAAAAACTTACACGAAGGCCTCTCAAAACTATATTAAAATAGCAGCTTACTGTACTCATTTAAGTCAAACAGCAGAAGGTACAATTGCTGTAAACGATTAGTTATTATAAGAGCCAGTATGGGATTATTTGCTGTTGGAAATCTCTTTTCCATCAACTTGTATTTGATTGTTGTTTTTAAATTGTTCCCTTTGGAGGAAAGTACCCTACTGAGAATCTGATTGTAATGACTGACGCATGTATGAATGTGTACATATGTATGATTCAACTTCCACTGTGATATTCCACTCTGAAATAGTCAAAATAATATTATTGGAAGGTTTATTTCCAAATTGGTAGCCTCCATACTGCAGGCAAAATGTTTGCTTTTAGTGTCTATAACCTTTTGCCTGCACCAGCCTTATTGTGGCATGTTTGGTTTATTTATTGGTCTTTTTTGAGGCAGGGTTTCATTATATGGTCCAGGCTGATCTTGAACTCACTATGTAGCCCAGGCTGGTTTTGAATTCACAATGATCCTACTGCCTCAGCCTCCCAAGTGCTGGGATTACAAGCGTGCACCACCGTGCCTGGCTATGTGGCATGTATTTAATGCTGACCAAGGAAGAGTAGTTTTCTTTTCTGCTGAAACTGTGAAGGAACAGAAATGTGATGGGTAACAAGAAATTATTCATTGGTACTTCATTATTCTTGCTCACGAACTTCCCCTAAAGCATCCTATTCACAATAACAAGGGCTTTACAGTGAAAGAGACTCGTGTGACATGGACCCAGCACCATTACCACCCATCACCACACTTGCAAACCAGTCCTAAAGTGTGGCCTGCTGCCGTGCCGATTCTAAACCGAACCTTCGCCTTGGGTGGTTCTGGCCTTTCCTAAGTGCGGTGGGGCTGTCCTCATGTCCTGACCCGTCCTGACTGTGTCTCTAGGAAAGGGAGCCTCCTAAGCGGCTGCCTTTGAAATCTAACATCATTTTCAGCCTTGAAGCCCGGAAGCCAGGCATGGAGAGGCCAGATGGAAAACTGAAGATACAAACGAGGCTTTAATAGGACACAAAGATGAGCATCTAGCACACCATCAGCTGATAAAATTTTTATCAATGCTTTATTAGAAAGAAAAAAAGTACATTTAAGTACCTGACTTTGAAAACAGTCACTGACAAGGGCCTTTACATCACCGATCACAACTTTCAAATGCCTGTGGTCCTTCTTGGCCCAAGAGGATATAAAGCTGGAAATGCTACACACCTAGTTATTGAGGTCGGAGTTTCCCATGGTTTGAAAACAGCACCTGAGCCAGAGCTCTGGGCCACCTGGTTTTACACAGAAGACTCGCTTACGTGTTTAGGTCTCTCCTGAGTGAAATTCCTCCCTTGTAAGGGGTGCGTTCATTTTCCCTCCAAGCCTTGCTTTCCTCAAACAGGATATTGCCTGCTATTAAGACCATGCCCAAGGTTGTACTTTAATAAACAGTAACTTTTTTAACAAAAAAATTATGTTTCGTTTCTTCTGCCTTACAGTCTGCTTTTCAATTCAATTTTCAAGAGGAAACCTGGACAGCTGAAATAAGGCACAGGTGCAGATGTAGGTGACATCAAACCTATTAAATATCACCAGGCTTGCGTTATGTCATTCAAGTATGAAAATGTAGACACTTCTCAGCAAGTAGCCAGCTTAAATATTATCCTGAAGACGCGGGAGAAAAGATGACTGTCCATCACCTGTCTTCTCTGAGGCCATCTGTTTTCATGGCCACAGTACCTTCTCCTGTAGAGGTTATCTATGCTGGTGTCACCAGGTCAAGTTTTAGCCAGTAGTGCTTCTGTAAGCCATCCGCTCAGTTCCTCTCCTAAGCAAGAAAAGTAAAACCAGACAGAATAAGCCCGCAGAATTCACAAACAGGATTCTGTGCTTACAAACACGGGTGCCACAGGCAACAGCTGTGAGGTGGGGTTACTACAAAACACACATTGTTCAGGGCCCTGTGGGCCACGTACCCCGAATCCCCGCTTGTGCTGCACGGAGGTGACCGTGCAAACAGGCTTCCAGCCGTGGGAAGCGCTCAGTCACCAAAGGTGTCCAGGGGCCTCTCAGGAGGTCGGAGCCTGCTAGCCCGGCAGTGTCTGGTGAACCTCCTGCTCTCTCACACCTCTGGAAATGCTGCTTGGGGAAAGCTGGCCAGGAATTTTCTCACAGACAACCTTCCAACAGTTCAGCTTGGTTTAACCTGACTTAAGATTTACATTTATCATCCTATTTGTAATATCTATATAACTGACTGACAGCACAGGGTGAGCGCTTTAAAGGCCTATATAACTATTAAAGGAGCAGATGCTATTTTCCTTAAAAATTATGGATGCCTGAACAATGCAGTCTCATTCACTAGCACTTTAAACTGGCAGATTAGGTCCATCCACCTGCCTTCGCTTTGGGCCCCTGACACTGCAGCTCCCTGGGCTCATCTTGGGTGCATCATGAAGACGGAGACTGAGACTCCGTACACACGGGACAGATATGTCCCTGACCATGTGAGAGAGCAGATAAGGCCCCTGACTTTTGATTATTCCTTTGGTCTCTCCTCATGATTCTTGTTGAGAACTTTTCTTCCCCAGTTCTAGGGACTGAACCCTGCAGCCCTTCTTTCATTTTTGAGACAGGGTCACACTGAGTCACTAAACTGCCCAGGATGGGCTCAAACTGCGGATCTTCCTGTCTCCCGGGGTTAGGCTTACAGGGGCCCATCATCACACCTGGCAGTGAAGATGTTTTTAAGTTACACTTGTGTGTGTGATACATGAGGCTTTTTCTTTTTTTCTTTCTGAGACAGGGTTCACTTGCAGTTCAGACTGGCCTTCAACTCACTTTATAGCCCAGGCTAGCTTCAGACTCATGGTGATCCTCCTGCTTCAGCCGCCCAAGTGCTGGCATTATCCATGCCCAGCTAGTAAAGATGTATTTAAAGAATTTAAATCACACTTACATTGTGACACATGAGGCTTTTGAGAGTAGCCATGGGAAGCTCAGCCCAGGCCCCTTCAGCCACTTTCTGTCGTGCTGTCATGAATGTACCACAAGGCTGTGTCTTCCCAGCAGCCTTCCTGTGGTCTGACAGGCAGAGGGCTGAGACAGGCTGCAGCAGAGGGCCCTGATGGGTTTCTACACTGCAGAGGGAACGGTGTGGGCCAGAGGCAGAGGCCAGGGGACCTCATGAAATGGCAAAGGGGTGGCATCCCTGGTACTTACATTTCTGACTAAATCCCTCACGTAGGTGAGCAGGTTCTGGTTAATAAAGTCCACGACTGTGTGAAAGACGATATGGAGCAAGCGTGGCGTGTGATCAGCCACTCTTCTGGCCAGCACCATGGCCATGATCAGCGTGGCCCTCTCCTGTTCCATGTCTATGGGGCAGGTTTCCATCACCTCCCTCAGAGTAGCGGCCAGGCTGCGCCTCCTGCCCTGCATGGGGTAAGCACAGGTGCTTTACCAGCCTCGTCCTCTGGAGCGGGAAGCAGCACTGCGGAGAGCAGCACTGATTCAGCGCTGAGGGTCCTGGCTGGAGAGCACAACCGACAGCTCAGTGTGGAGGGCAGCAGGGGAAGAGGAGGACACTCACCAACCCTAACCCTATTCAACCAGTAAAGGACAAAGGACATCTCGGCCACTCCCAGCCTTCAGGCACTTAAAGAATCAGTTAACTTCAAGGTGTCTCAGGCCCCTATTACTGATGCGCATCCAGCATCCAGCTAGAAGGCTCCTTACTCCCTAAAAAGGACAGGCAGCCCTCAGAACACTGGACTTGAAAGGACCTTCAAGCTCAATGACTCCCGCAGAATCAGCCCTGCAGGAAGGGTCCCGCTGTGCTTCTCTGAGGACTCCTCCCCACTGCACCAGGCAGGGCTGCAGTGTGGCTGCTCTCTGTGTACTGATCCATGAAGCCAGAAAGGGTGGTAGGCTAGCTTGTCACTTGTTCAGTCACACACGGGTGACTTAAAAGTTCTCTGTTGCCATCTCTGCCTCCCCAGAACAGAAGAGTAACTTATTTCTGGAAGAGTCAGATAGACTTTGCTTGACTGTCTGGAGCTTTTACCCTTAAGCTCCGGACCCTGGCTTATTAAATCTCAACCAACTCCACGCCCGCATTCCCAGTTCTCTCCTCAAAGCACCAGAGGGAGAGTCTGGAAGGGGGTGGCCTCACAGGACGCTGGTGTGCTGATGACAGACAGGGGATGGCATTGCTGGCTCTACTGATGGATCAGAAAGTCCCTGCCCTCCCCAAGCGCTCAGAGGTGCACAGCTTGACCTGCCCGTCACTGAGTCACTGACCTCCAGCGACAGACTCGGGTCCCTGAGCTGCGCGCTCAGCTGGCTCACCACGCTGGCCTGGATCTTGTGCTCCATCTCATCCCCAATTAAGGCCAGTTGCGAGGCAATACGTTGAATTAGCTCTTCTTGACTTTCAGAATCTGAATGTTCAGGCAGAGGGCAGCAAAGACCAAGAAGATTCAGGAAATGACACTGTTTGACACCCTTATCCCACCCCAGCCCACTGCAGGATCAGGTGTAACTTCCACTCAGGAGCAAGACCAGCTCCTGCCACCGCAGCCTGCTCTGGCCATGGCCTGCCCCGGCCCCAGCTGCCCCAGCTGTGCTCTCCGTGGCTCCGGAGAGGCCTGCATCTCCCTGAACAGACTCAGCAGCTGCCGTGAAGAGGGCCTGCATCACTGCTGCCTGGGAGCCCCGGGACAAGAGTGGCAGTGGCCTTCCTCGCTACCAAGTATACGTGCCAGCACCAGGGAGGTGCCAGCTCCCAGGCCTTCAGAAAAGAGGCACTACAGTCGCCCTCCTGAGTCCCATCTCTGCCACCCCCTGGCCACGAGGCCTTGTGGTGTCCTTCCCACGTCCTCATGGAGCAGTGGTGGAGAGCCCCCCACTCCCCAGCCCTCTCCTCAGTGAGACCCTCATCTTCTCCAGCACCACTGAGCCTCTGCCTCACTGTGGCGCCCACTGACTCCGTCTGTCCTCCCCGCAGCTGCCCCTCTGCCTGAGGGTCACCACCTGTCCTGCCTCGCTTCTTTACTCTTCTGGTCTAGTCCTTCTTTTCTTTTTTTCACCTTGACACTTGCTATGTATTTTACCTGTTTCTGCTGTTGGACAGCCCTGCCTAAAAGCTTTAATCTCTATGGCCAACTGTGAAACACCCAGCACTTAATGCATGGAGCCAAGACACAGTGGCGCACGCTTGTAATCCCAGGTACTTGGGAGGCTGAGGATCACAATTTTTTGGCCAGTTTGGGTAACTTTAGGAGGCAGGAAGAACAAGTGATTGCTTAGACTAGGGATTGAGGGCCTCCTTAAAGCCTGTGCTCTGGGTGTCTCATTTGGTTCACTGAAGCTTTTTTGTTTAGTTTTTTGAGACAGTCTCTAATGTAGTTTGTGCTGGCTTCACACTCACAGTGATCCTCCTGCCTCAGCCTCCCATGCACTGGGATTGCAGGCGTGCTTCACTATGCCTGGCCGCTCACTAGAGTTTTTGTGGGGTTTTGTGTGTGTGCAGTGCTGGAGACAGAATCCAGCCCTTTCACAGGCCGGGCAGGTGGTCGGGCACTGGCACACACAGTTGGATACTCCCAACACTCCTCTACCCTGAACCTTCCCAAGGCTCACTTCTGCTGAAGTGACAGGTCATGCCCTAAGCTCCAGTTCCCTCCAACTTAACTTCCTCAACTGCCGTCCCACATTCCATCACACCCAACTGTCCACGGCCCCTTTCCCAGGCCCTCCTATCTTCAGATTTTCTGGCATGACAGCCATTCTCTCCTTGCAGACAATGCTGTACCATCCTGCAAGACCCAGCTCATCTGCACTGCAGCCAGGAAGCTTGTCCTGATTCCCTACAGAGCAGCAAGCACTCCCTGGAACCACCCTGTGCCCCCCATCTGCCAAAGCCTTTCCACCTATTCCAGTGACTCACATCCATGTCCCCTCCTCCCTTCAGCTACCAGCTCAAGGACATCGGCATCGCGTCTGCTTCATCTGTGCCCAGGCAGCCAGAGCTCCCGTCTCAGCAGGTGCCTAATCTACATTCAAATTCCCACCAGAGGGCTGGGCAGGCTGAGTGTGCAGCCCCATAGTACCAGTGCTACTTGGGTCAGGCCACGCCAGCCTAAAGGCAAACACGTGTTTGCCTTTGACCGAGACTAGTGCTGAGAAACAGCAGGCAGGGACTCGGCCAGTCGTCACTTTTGATGACAAAGCTTAAGCAGCCCTTGCCTGTGCCGAGTCCTTTCCCAAAGGGGGCCAGCTGGCTGAATTTGAAGGCACAGAGTCTTTGGTACACTGTGGTTAGTGGGAGTGCTGAGCACATCCCCATTTATAGAGGGCAAAGGCTGGACCAGCTGTTGGTCTCCTCCATGGCCACCAGAGGGCAGTGCCGCCTCTGAGCACGAGATGCGGGCAGCAGGCATTCAGGGCAGGAGGCAGGGCTCACCGTGAGGGCGAAGCCCTGGGGCCATGTCCCCAGAGTCACAGTGGCTTTTCAGGGCAGTGATTCTAACCAGGATCAGACTCTCCTAGGGAGTCTTCCCAGAAAATATGCTGACTCAGGCACCCAGAACAGGGCCCAGGGTCTGTGCATTATGCAAAAGTTCCTCACCACTATGGCTTACTCTGCCCTGAGCTCCAGTTCTGACTTAACCCCCTCAACTGACTTGGCACATTCCACATCCAACTGTCCACTGCACCTCTCCCGGGTGTCGGCCTCCTCTAAGCGCTGGAAGGCTTCTGGAAGATGATTGGACTGTGTGGGACTTCAGCAGTGGGTTAACCCCTGATGGACTCAATTTGCCAGTGTTATTGGGTGGTAATAAAACTGAGGAGGCGGAGCCTCGCTGGAGAGCTAGGACATGGGCCAGTGGCCTTGGTGATTATACCTTGCCCCTGACCCCTTTCTCCAAGGCTCTGTCTGTTTCTCTGCTTCCAGGCTGCCTCACAGTGAGCAGCTCTCACCTGGCACCACCTTCCACCAGGTCCTGCCTCACCTCAGGCCCACAGCAAGAAGCCAATCCCAGAAGAGGTCTGGCCTAAACCTAGGCCTCCACTGCTTGGTGGAAATTACACTTGGTGTAGCTTTGGAGGACTCCAAACACCGGCTGGATTTGGGGCCAGTCATCTAGTGTCCTCATCTAGAAATGAGGTGCAGCACACGCCAGTGTCTAGTTGTCTTTTAGGGACTCACAAATCAGAGCATGTACAAAAGTTTAAAAGTCAGATTCTACGCAGGATACAAACATCACCAGGAAAAACCTGGGCTCACATGCCAGGAGTTCACCTCAGCCTGCACAACGCGGCGTAGCACTGCACTAGACGCCACTGGTGAGGTCTCATTAGCAACGCCCCAATTTACCAAATCAAAATGCCTGGCAGAGGGCCCAGCACCCACTACCTTTCAAAACTCCCTAGGTCTGTGAATTACATAACCCCAGGAGACTCCTTTGAGTTCTATAATCCAAATCAATGGCTTCTAATCTTTGTACAGACCATTGAGAAATTTGGTAAAACTGCTATTTTGCATTGGCATAGACCATCAGGACTTCCACTTGAAGTGACAGTGTGGCTCTAAGTCACCCCAAATAGGTAGATAATGAGGGCAGCATCATAGGAAGCAATCAAGTACGGACCAAACAACCCTGGGACACGAATGCACAGTTGCCTGAAACCTCAGGGTGCAGCAGAGCCCTAAGGTCCCATCCAGGCTGTGGGCTCCATACATTACTGGACAGAGAGGGCCACCAGATCTGGGATGAAGGAGGCATGTGTGGTGCCTACCTGCCTCTCTCCTTCCTCCGTGAAAGTGGCTGAGCCGGTTGCCATCCGTCTGCAGCTCATCGTCGTAGTCTGCCTCCAGCCTAACAGGCAGTTCCTGGCCCAGCAGCTTCAGCTCTGAGTGGAAATTACAGTTGTCGTGGCTGCGGAGGAAGCTAAACACCAGCAGGTCTGTCACGTGCTCACCCGCGGGGCCTGCTCCATTGCCGACCTAGGATGAAAGGGGAGTCAGGGAGGCTGTTGGAACTGGGCTAGCATGTGGCCCTCCCTGAAGCTGAGCTGGCTGAAGAACCTCACTGGTCCGAATGAGCAGGACAATCCTGTGATACCAGAACCCTCAGAGGGTTCCCTGGGTAGAGACTGGACTGCAGCACCAGTTTAAAGCAGTGCCACCCAAAGCTCCAGTTGTACAGGAGACAATTTGCTTGACCTCCCGAAAATGTGGCTGGGGTGAGCTTCCACACATTAAGGGGAGGTCAGGCAAATATCATTAAGATTAAGAAATGGAAGTCAGGTAAATATCCCTCACACCCATCCTTGAATTTCCATGCTTTTTTGCTGAGACCCTCTGTTAGCTCAAGCCACTGGCTATGCTTCTACCGGTCAGTGGCTCTTTCTTTTCCATCATCTCCTTTGTGATAGGCTGTTATAATTTGTGTCTGGACGTCCCCCCAAAGCCTCATGCAGCCAAGGGGCAGGCTTCTAGAACCTGTGACTGATTCATGGTCCAATGTTGGGGTTATGTGTGTGAGTGCTATACCCACCCAAGGGGTAACCTGCATATAATATAAGGGACAGAGTCTTCTCTCCACACTCCTGTTTGCTCCTACTGCTTTTGCTGTCTTCCCCCGCCATGAACTGTTGCCCTCTGCCACATGCCACTCTGCCTTGCAGCCAGCTGATTACGGACTGACCTCCACAGACTAGGAACTACACAAACCTTTTCTTCCTTAATTTTGGGTGTTGTGTATTTTGTAACTGACACACAGGCCCAGGATAGTACTGGCCAAGCAAAAGGGTCTCACTAAGTACTGGGAACGTTGGTGACAGGTCAGCACCTGCCTTGGGCTAGCTTGGTCTACTTCCTGTGGTTTGTCTGTAAGCAAAACCTGAGAGAGCCCTCAGAGTGGCTCCTGCTCTGACCCTCCTCTTCCTCTTCTTCTCCATCTCCATGCATAGGACCTGCAGCCACAGCTCAGTTCAGGACAGAAGCTCTGGGAGCCGCCAGAGCACTGCTGGTGCCCTGACCATGTCTGGAGACGGATGATCGGCAAACAGAGGTGAGCACTGGGAGCATCAGCAGCTCTGAGCACCCAGACCAATCCCAGCTCTAGAATAAGAGAGGAAATAGAGGGCCTGGAAGACCCAGGCTTCCAAGATCCACCCAGACAAATGCCAAGCAGTCACATGGGGCCATAAGAGAAAGCCAGAAGATGAATATGCAAGAGAAAAGTCTTTTGTTATCTAAGTCTTCACTAATTTACACTAGAAAAACCAAAAAACTTTCATAGGATGTTTTTATAGGGCACACTGTTTCAATTAAACAAAATGCTGGGATGTAGCCCTGGTAGAAGCTGCGCTTAGCATATGTGAAAAAAAACACATAAATAAGTAAAAGAAAATAAACTGTGTGCTGCTTTTCAGCCTTTACTTCCTCAAAATCACCCAAAGAGGAAAAGCTACGTAAAAGTTCTACTGTATCCAATCATTACAATTCCTGCATGAGGCCTGCAGTTCAGTGGAGCAACTGACATACTTGGTTTCTTCCTACAGAGACAGCCTACTTAGAAGAAGAAAGCAGGACTGGGCCAGTGTTACGGGTTGAGCTGTGTACCCCAAAAAAGAACCACTCAAGTCCTAACCCCAGGTACCCATAAATGGAATCTTCTTTGAAAACAGGGCCTTTGCAGATATAATCAAGGTAAAATCCTTAACTACATTTAGAATGAGCCCTAAATCCTACAACTGGCATCTTTGTAAGAGGAGAGGGAGATTCACACAGGACACCTAGGCAATGCCACGTGAAGACAGAGGCTGGAACAAGGGTGATGCGTCTCCAGGCCAGGAAGCATCAGCCGGCGGAAGGAGAGAAGCAGGGAAGAAACCTGTGGAGCCGCAAGCTGAGGCCCTGACCTCACACTTCAGGCTCCAACTGTAAGGCAATAAACCCCTGCAGTTTTCTTTTCTTTATCTTGTGCTTGCCAGCCAGGCACTGTGCTGCTGAGCTACTCCGGGCCCATACACCTCAGCTGTGTAGTCACCCAGTGGGTGGTGCTTTGCTCCAGCAGCCCTGGTCTGTCCAGGGACTTCTTTTCAGTGCAGGGCCGGCAGGCAGCTTTCCAGAGTCAGGATGCCACCACCGGGATGAGTGCAGGTACTCAACACAAGTTCAGAGATCTTGGTCTTTTCCACATAAAATAAAAAGACAGGTGGCTTAAGAAGGAAGGATGCCAATGAGAAAGGAGGAGGAGGGTCCAGTAGGGATTAGCAGAAGTCAATGGGAAAGCAGAGGCCCGAAACCTTTATGGACTACATGGGCCGCACAACTGGAAATGGCCCCGAAGACGGAGAGTATTGCACTCCAGGAGCAAACTGAGCTTGCGAGGGGCTGGGTACGGACCTATGCCCTTATTTGATCTTCTATGATAGAAACTTAATGAATGCCTGAGAAGGAAGATTAGACAGTTATCTGTCTTTTTAGATCATAGGGGAAAATATGTTGAAACAAGACAGGAAATCCTGCTAGACATATTGCAAAACTGATATATAAGAGGCAACAATAATTCTCAATATAAAATCAATTTCAATGCAGAGAAAAAGATGGAAAACACCAAGTATGTTTGATAAACTGGAGTAAATAATCTTGGCGCTCCAACCCGGCAAGGACAGCGTCCAACAACAGTGAAAATGAAACCGATCTCGCTTACTCTTTTCTTTTCTTTTCTTTTCTTTTCTTTTTTCTTTCTTTCTTTCTTTCTTTCTTTCTTTCTTTCTTTCTTTCTTTCTTTCTTTCTTTCCTTCTTTCCTTCTTTTGGTCTTTGGTATGCAGTTCAGGTTGGCCTTGAGCTCACCATGTAGCTCAGATTGGCCTTGAACTCACAGCAATCCTGCTTCAGCCTCCTAAGTGCTGGGATTATAGCCATGTGCCACCATGCCTGGTTACTTACTCTGGTTTTCAACAGAGATAAACAGACTGAAAAAGAAGGCTATAGCAAGAATGAATCATGAGACCATTATGCTGAGAGAAATAAGCCAGTAATAAAATAATAAATACTGAATTACATGGTCCTAACATGGCTCATCCACAGAGACAGGCAGTGGAGTGGTGTCACCCAGCGGGAGCGGGTGAGGACTCAGGGTTTAATGGGACAGTTTCAGCCGAGGCAGTGAAAAGCACTGAGGGACGGGGTGACAGGCTGCGCCTTTGAAATCATGCATGCATTTAAAGTCCTTGAACTGTGCTCTTAAAAACAGCTGAGTGATAAATCTTCTCTAGTTTTTTCTTTTTTGGGGGAGGTGTTGGGTGTGGAACCCAGGGCCTCACACCTGTTAGGCAAGTGTGCTATGCTGAGCTGTGCCCTTAGCTCAAAGCGGTGACTCTTATGTTGTATGCATTTTACAAAAAAACCTGTAGAATTGTACAAAAATACAAGAAAGTCATAAATATCTACAATAGGATGAAAATTCCTTTTTTGTTTTGCTTTGTTTTGAGACAGGATCTTGTTATGTAGCCCAGGCTGGCCCTGAACTTGTGATGCTTCTGCCTCGGCCTCCTGAATGCCAGGATTACAGGTGTGTGGCACCTCACTGTGCCCTTTAGGATGACAGTTCTGACAGAAAAAACACCAGAGAAAACCACTCACGCTGCAGTGAGGAGTCAGCTCTGCAGGACCTGGGCCAGCTGCCTAACTTTGGGGTCTCTGCTTTCTCATTTGGCAGGTGAGGGGGGCCATCATGCCCACCATCCCACCCAAGAGGCTGGGCTGCATGAGGAAGGGGTCTCTGGGCGCTCTGTCCCTGGCTGCTCTGTGAGGAGGATGTGACAGTGGTGCTTCACCCTCGCCGGGTCAAGAACGAGGCCATGGAGAGAAGAGCAGGTGGAGAGGGACTGTGGTCCTCCGATAGATGCTGCTGTCCGTGACAGGAGTGAGTGGGAGCCCCTGAAGCCTCGGCTGCTCACGTGACTGGCATTTCCCCCAAACCCACACGTCCCCCCTCCAGCTTCCAGGCAAAAAGCCACAGCCCGCCACCCTCCTGGAAGGTGGATCCACGCCCTACCCAGAGACGCTTCCTGGTGCAGGGGTGCAACAGTCTCAGGGACTCAGACACTGGGATTCTGTGTACCCTTGGGGTTTCTTGCTGCGGAGTTGTCAAATATGGCATTGGGCTGACCAGCAGGGACAGAAAAATATTCGAGGAATGAGGCCCCCTGCCCCCCACAGAACCTGGCACTGACCTTGGCATCCATGGCACTGGCAGCGCTGGGGGCTCCCGCTCTCCTTCACTCAGCTGTGGCACTCGGCAGCCTGGAACAGGACACACAGACAGGGCAGGTGGCTTAACCTGAGGACACCCCTGGGGGCAGGAGGGAGCAGGTGGGCCTGAGCAGCTGAGGTCCCTGTCACCCTGTCCAGCCCACCACAGGTGCTTAGCCTGGGTCCTTGTTTTCCCCTTTAATGCAGACCCACGGCAGTGCCCTGGTACCCAGGAGCAAGCTCTGGTGTCTGCCTCAGGCCAGAATACTGCCAGGGCCCTTGGCATCCCAGCCAGTCCTCCTGTGAGCTCTGACTGACCCTTTAATTTAAATAAATACCTACATTAGTTGGTAACTTTCCTATGAGAATAAACTCAGTTAATAAACTCAGTTATAGGAGTGGTGGCACACTCCTATAATCCCAGCACTCGGGAGGCTAAGGCAAGAGGATCTTGCAAATTCAAGCCCAGCCTGGGCTACAAAGTGAACTCAAGGCCAGCCTGAACTGCATAATGAGACTTTGTCTCAAAAAGACCAAAAAATAAACAAACAAACAAACACACACCTGCAGGTTTTCAGGGAATTTGTCTTTTTTTTTTTTTTGGTACTGGGGATTGAACTCACGACTTTGCGCTTGCAAAGCGGTGCTTATGCCACTGAGCTAAATCCCCAGCCCCTTTTTCTTTTTTGATTCAATAATTATTATTGAAAGATGTATCTCTTAGTACCAAACATAATAGGAGTTGGTTAGATTATGTCTGCCAGCTCAAAATTAATACTGATGTTTTCAAAATATTGAAATATATCAGCCTTTTGATAAAACTGAAGTTATCAACAAAACATGGTTTACAAAATGTTAAAGGCAGACTAACTCGTTGTTTGGTTTAGTTTTCCACGTTTATTTATCTATAATGTGATATCAGAATTGGTTAGGTCCTTTCTGGATACATTCAGGCTTCAGGCTGCACTGAGTTGCTGTTTACGACACTAATAATACATGCCCATCTCCTTATATTCACTGGCTCACACGGAGATGCCAAACACTACCTCAGCAACTCAATTTCATCAATATGTGGAGGTGCCTACTTACTTTTCTTAACACACAGTATGGAAATTTGTGAAAGTATATTCTATTCCTTTGAAAGACAAAACTAGCAACAATGTCAGTTTCATAGAAACAGTGTATTATGGTTTGGGTCTGGATGTCCTCCCAAAGTCTCATGCAGTCATGCAGGCAGGCTTACAGAGTTTGTGAAATGACTCATGGTCAATGCTGGGATTATGGGTGTGAGTGCTACACTCAAGTGGGTGTGGCCTACATACATTATAAGGAACAGAAAGAATCTTCTATCCAGGATCCTCCCCTTTTGCTCTTGTTGCTTTTGTTGTCTTCCCCAGCCATGAACTGTTGCCCTCTGCCACGTGCCATTCGGCCAGGGAGCCAGCTGATTACAGACTGAAACCTCCAAAAACTGTGAGCTAAACAAACGTCTTTAAATTTAAATGTGATTCCCATAAGGAAATAAAATTCTCACCTCTGAATTATCTATTGCTTGCATTATGGGTGTCAGTAAACCATTACATTATCTAGAATACAACCTTTATTATGCCTTAAAAAAGTACACATGTGAGATGTCAGTTTTGCAGTCATCCTGAGGCCATTCTCAAGTGCAGATTCAACAAGCCTTGAGCTGCAGACCTGTGGCTGCAGTCTTATCGCATCCCACAGGGAATCCAGCCCATGGAGCAGTTTCTAGGAGTCAGCTGGCGTGGCAGAGGCTGTGGCTCGCTGGGGTGAGGACCCTCTGGGTCCTAACCTCACCTCACCCATGGCATGGGACAGGAAGGGCCTAGCAGGTGAGGCCACTGGGGCAGGAGAGGAGAGACATAGGCGGGGGAGCTGTCCTTGGGCTACGGCGAAGTGGTGGGACAGGGAATTTGTCTTATTCTTACTGTGACCACAACCATTCCGTCCTTTCAACCACAAAAATACAACCCATTTCCTTAGTGAGCTTTATGATTTCTTTCCTTTTTTTCAACAATGCTGAGCAGGCAAAATAGGGTTTAGGGTAATTTTTTGAGGCCACAGAACTAGTTAGTGACATGCAGGAGGGAGTGGGGTCAGTTCCCTCCAGCAGGCCATGTGGCTTCAAAAGGCAGATAAGAAAAATGGTGAATGTATAAAGACCTTCTATAAAATGATTATAAAGAATGTATTTAACTGAGCATAGTGGCACATGCCTGTGATCCCAGAACTGTGGGATACTGAGGCAGGAGGACTGAGTTCAAGCCCAGACTGGGCAACTTATTAGCAAGATTCTGTCTCAAAATTAAAAAAAAAAAATTATAAAGGGAGTGGGATAGATATATATAGCTCAGTAGACCTGGGATCAATCCCTACAACCACAGACACACACAAAATGTATTGGACAGTTACATAAAAGAAGAAATTTGCAGACGTCAGGGATATAGCTCAGTAGCACAGCTCCTGCCTGGCAAGTGTGATGTTGTGAGTTTGATCCCTGGTACCCACCCCCCCAAAAGATGACATTTGTGCCAGGCATGGTGGCTCACGCCTGTAATTCCAGCACGCAAGAGGCTGAGGCAGGAGGATCATTATGACTTTGTAACCAGCTTGGGTTACAAAGTGAGCTCAAGATGAGCCTGAATTGCATACAGACCCTGCCTCAAAAAAAAAAAAAAAAAGATGAAATTTCCATGACACATAAGCCGACTTAACCCATTATAAACAACTGACTAGACAAAAATCAACTGGAGACTAAAACTTTTTCCATACAACTCTAACACACTGTTGGACATATAAAGTAATACAGTCACTATGGAAGACAGACTGGAAGAGCCTCAGAAACCTAAAAACAGAACTACCATAAGATCTAGTTTCCCCACTCCTGGGTATTTATCCAAAGGAGAGGAGATCAGCACACAAAATAAATGTCTGACACCCACATCTCCTCGGCATAGTCCACAGAGCTAGGGCCTGGCATAACCAAGGTACCCGTGGATGGATGGATGAATGCTGACATAAAGAAGAATGATATCCTATCTTTTTGCAGTAAAGTGGGTGAAATGAGAGATTAGTCTATAAAGTGAAACTGAGATACAGAAAGACAAGTATCATGTGTTCTATCCTCTGAATGTCAAAACAGTCAATGTGGCATGGAAGTGTAGCTCAGTGGTAGAGCACCTGCCGCCTGTGTGAGGCCCTGGTTTCCACGCCAGCACTGCAGTCAAAGGCAGCTCCAAGGCAGTGAAAGGCAAGAAAGGGCACAAGGGTCAGAATATCAAACTGCAGAGTCACGAACACAATTCAGAGGTAGCGTTAGGGCTCAGTATGTGCAAAGTCCTGGGTTCAACCCCCAGTACCAATAAAACAAAAAATAAAATGCAATTTTTAAAAGGGCTTAGATGTATCTCAGGAGTGGAGCACGTACAAGGCCCTGAGTTCAGTTTTTCAGATACTGAGACAGACAGACAGACACAGGCAGGCAGGCAGGCAGGAAGGCAAGCAAAGTAAGTAGGCTGAACTCATTAGCCTTGGGGCAGAAGACTAATTCTGTCATCAAGGTTCAGAGACAGGGGTCTGTCAGATTCATGTTTATTGTTTAGAATATGTCTATTGATGAATTATTGGTTTTATGAGTTTTATTATGTTAAACAATGAGTATTTAACAAGAAAAAAATATCACAAAAAAGTACTGAATTTTTAATGTTATGTATACAAAAGCATCAAAATTTTCAACATTTTTTTGGTGTACTAAGTCTAAAAAAGAACAACACAAATAAATTTTTATATAAACTACAATGAAAATACAAGTAGCACTTTATCAAAAAAAATCTTTACTTCGATGATCACATTACGGCAGTCTGCACATATAAGAGCAGCACATTCACATTCACATACACACACACACACACACACACACACACACACTGCTTACTCTGACAGCATATGCGTTCTGCTTTCATGGTTTCTTGTCAGTTTTTTGGTACTGGAAATCCAACTCAGGTCCTCACGTTTGCTAACTCCTGGCATTTTTGCAGGATGGGATCTCACTATGCAGTGTAGGCTGGCCTTGAACTCACTTTGTAGCCCAAGCTTGCCTTGAACTCACAGTGATCCTCCTGCCTCAGGCTCCTAAGTGCTGAGATTATAGGCGTGAGCCACCACAGGCTGGCCTGTAGGACATACTTGACATCTCAGTGGTCTTGCTATTTTGTCAGGAGATTCTTATTACATTATACAGTGTGTAGTTAACAAAAACATAAAATATCTATAAAATAAAGCATTAAATTCCTAACATGCACAGTGCACTTAGAATACCAACATTTTCACATCAACTGTGTATTTGCTTACAAAACCTAAAAGATAACATCAGAAATCAATTCCTATGTAAACTACAATGAAAATACCAATGGAACTCTACCACAGAAATAAGCTTTGCTTCAACTGTCTCACCCATAACAACTGCAGGTTCCCTGTACACATCTCATTCACACTGACAACACACATGCTTAGCTTTCCTTTCCTGTGTGGCAGCCTTGCCCCTTTCTTCTCTTCCTGTTTTGTTAGGTACTTCCTACTATACTGCACAACATGCACTTGGCAGGGAAAGATATCAGTAAAATACAGTATCAGGCCAGGATTTAGCTCAGCGGCATAAGCGCTTGCCCTGCAAGTGTGAGGTCATGGGTTCGATCCCCAGCACACATACACACACACACACACACACACACACACACACAAAAATACAGTATCAAATATGTAATGATGCTTAGAATAGACATCAACATTTTCACATCAGCTGCTTACCTGCTTACAAAATCTAAAAGATAACATCAAATATAAAGATCCATGTGAGCTATAATATAAACACAAACAAATGTCTACGAAAGAAATAAGCTTCGCTTCAACGGTCACACCCACGGCAGTCTCCACACAAGACAACTGCATGTTCCATACCCAAGTATCTCTTACACTGATGGCATATATATTTTATTTTCCCATGTTTTCTTGAGGGCACAGTTGACATCCTTTTTGTTTTCCTGTTGTTGTACTAGGCCTCTGTGATGCTGCACCTGTCTGTTCACCTGTCAGCTCACCAGTGTGCTCCACAGGTTTTCTGCGTAGTTTCCAGGGCAGAAACATTTTGTTTTTCCTCTGCTGTATATGATTTCCTATAAGCTCTGGTCCCAATCTTCTAAGAAAATTTCTCCAGAATATTTTGCACTTGTTATTTTCTTTGTAAATTCTCAAACTATTGATGCCACACATTTAAGATGCAATAAAGCACAGCCATTGGCCAGTACCATGTGTTTCAAGTGACATCACAGTTCTGCATAACTCATCAACAACATCTACTGCACATTTGGTTTTGTTGAAAGTTTCTGTCTCAGGCTTTCGTTCTGCACAGGTTTCCCGATCAATATTTCCATCAGCATGCAATGTTGACATCAGCAGTACCAATTTGTTTTTCTTTGCCATAAACAAGGTCAATGTTATAGCTTTCTGAAACTCAAAGACTGTACTATATAATTCGGATTTGAAATTGCAACATTTCATTTGGAATTTCTGCTTTGTTCCTGTATATAGTTCCTGCACTGGTCAACTAGTGCTCTGTTAGCAAATGTAACATCAACTGGAAACTGGTAAACTAACTGTTGAATGTCAAATTCTGATTTGTTTGGGAGATAGGAACAAGTCTGTTCACAACATCATTTGATTTATTACCATACAAATAAGGACCTGATGGCTGAGTTCCAGAATAAATGTCTAAAATAAAAGCGTAAGTCTTCACATCTACAAGGGCATAAATTTTTTATGCCATATTGTGACCCTTCGCTTTTCAATAAGTCTTTTACATTTGTACGACCACCATGAGAAATCCCTGCTAAGTACAGCAGACCTATGGATGTCTTCAGTTCAGCTAGTGGGGTGTCATAATAAATACATTGTCAAAAAATTGTTTTAATAAGTAAAAACATTTTTAATATGGCTATTGGTGCACACAGTACATTTTACTTTTTTTGAGTTTGTGTGTATTTCATAGCATCTTATAGCATTTCATCTGTTAAAATTTCCAATACTGAATGACAGTGCTGGCATTCTATCTAAAACATTTCACCCCAGCCAAGATCTTCACTATATTTTCAGATCTAGTTCTAACATTGGATTGTTCCATTATGTTGCCTGGCCATTTCTCAACCTTTCACCTAGTTAGGTATGTACTCACATTGCTGTTTTCTTTGTCACCTGAATCAAAGAGGTCTGCATTTCTATGTCCGTATCAGTTGATTCTTGCTCCATTTCACTGTCACAGGAACTCTGGCTCACATGGCCAATATCAAAGTCACAATCATTACTATCATCATCATCATTATCCACCCGTCCATGCCACTCTTCTGTTATGAAACCATAATGGATCACCTTCATCATCCATGGGTGAGTAGTCTGCTGATTCACTTGTGACCTCCTCCATACTTGCAAATCTGGTTTTTCATGTGCCATTGTACTGAACTGGGTACTTCTACCAGAAAAATCAAAAGAAAACTTCTATTTAACAAACCCTGGAGTGGAGTAGAGTGAAGGAGAATCCTGCTGGACTCTGTGCGATGCTTGGGTAAACATAAGCAAAACCAAGTTATATGGGGTATAAGGTGGGTGAAGACCCCATTTTGTCACTTTTGCGTACATGTACACACTTTGCCAGTTTTTCACACCAGTGGGTGAACACATAGATTATTTCTTGTATTTCTCAGGGAACGGTACTGAAACGCACTATTATTATGCTAAAGTACAAATTTACAGTTGAAAAGTAGGGATGGTTTTCTGGACCCAGTCTTGTGCATCTGGGGCCTACCCTGATAATTTCTATGCATACATCAAGAGTATTAATTAATCAGGTCAGCCTCCTTTTGTTTGTTTTGCAAACACAGAACCAGAAAGTACTGAACAACTATTAAGGCCACAAAATAAAAACTATTACCTTTTTGGGGCTTTCTATGTATGTAGAGTTCAGGCTTGTCCTGAACTCACTAAGTAGCTGAGAGTGACCTTAAACTTGCTGCAATTCTCCTGCCTCAGCCTCTCAAGTGCTAGGATTACATATGTGTGTAGCCCAGCTGAAAATTATGGGACTTCTAAAGCCTCTACTACTTGCCACCCTGAGAGGAGAAAAGCTGGTTGGTTTCACCCAGAGTCCCTATAAAAGTCTGTGGGTTTTTTCAGTGGCACAAACGAAGGCAACCAACCAAGAGTGAAGGACTGGGGTGACTAGCCCTAAACTGGTGGTGAGGGGAGTCAGCCCCACAGATGCCACCCCCGACAGAGACTCAACGCAGGCGGAGGAGGGAGAGCTGCCACTTGGAGGAAGGCTTGGAGGAAGGTTCGGGCTGGCAGGAGGCTGCTGGATCACGGGGAAGCTGAGCAGCAACAGAAGCCTGTGCGCTGTGGGCTGACGAGGTCCTCTGGTTGGTCCCATGTCCGGGACATGGACAAAAGTTAGGGGAGCTGTCAGTGCTTTACTGAATTCTGGCCCTTGGGGCTGATAATTATAGGAGTGACTCTGGCCTCAGGGGTGACTCTGGCCTCAGGGGTGGTTACTAAAGGCAGCCACGGGGCTTCCTGGCTGTTTACTTGGCTCAGGGTAGATTCCCAGGCTGGCTGGAGCAAGAGTAGGAGCTCCATTCTACCCAGCCCGGCCGTTTCCCATGTGCGTATTAGTCACTCACTGTTAGCACTGTTATTCCTCCAAACACCCACAGAATTCCTGGTCCTAACTGAACACAGATGTCTTGAACTCTGGGTGAATGATTTGGGGATGACAATGTGTAATGTATGAACCATTGTTGCCCCAATTAACATGTTTTGAATTTTTTTTTCCTCTCTGAAATAAAATGGATTTGAAAACAACAACAACAAATTTTTTTTAAAAAAATTCTGGTCCAGCAGGGAGTGACCCTCTTTACCAGCCTATATCCAAGACCCAGGCCAATTTTCCTGGCAGGGCTGTGAAGGCACTGTCTCAATGAAGTCAGCCTTAATTCCTTGAAAAGTCAGGTGGGTGACACGCTGAGCAAAGGCTGAAAATTCTAGGCCAGCCAGAGCAACTCAGTGTGTCTGTGTCTCAATGAAGGTCTTGGATGTAGCTCAACGGCACAGCACTTGCCTAGCTTGTGTGAGACCCTGGGTTGGATCCCCAGGATAAGGAAGGAAGGAAGGAAGGAAAAAAGGAAGGAAAAAAGGAAGGGAGAAAGGAACACATGGAGAAAGAGAGAAAGAAAAGAAAGAAAAGAAAAGAAGAAAAGAGAGAGAGAGAAAGAAAGAGGGAGGGAGGGCTTGTTGTTTCTGGCTACCTGAGCTTCATTCACTTCAACTTGTCCAATTATGCTACCAACTTGTCTAATTATTTCGTTTTTATTTACTTATTTATTTTTTTGAGACAGGGTCTCACACTATAGTGTAGTCTGGCCTTGAACTCACTGTGAACCTCCTGCCTCGGCCTCCCAAAGCCTGGGATTACAGTCATGTGAGATCACACCCAGTCCTAGTTTTTAAAAAGGTAAAAAGATGATGGTATTTAAAAAAAAAAAAATCCAACAGAATTGCCATTCATCTAGAATCCTGCATCAGTATGTGTACAAAAGAAGAGAAAGTAGGTTCTTGAATATATATATCTGTACACGCCCGTTCTCAGCAGCATTAGTCACAACGGTGTGTTGCAGTCATGGGTTATGCAGAGAACAGTAAGAATCAGGACATGGAGTTTATAATATTATTTTTATGATGGTCACCCAAGAAAATGCAGGAAATCTATCCACATCACTAAAGACATAGAATATTAGCCAAAAGCCTGAGTCCCATAGCAATGCTCCACATGAGTCCAAATGAAGACCCAGTCCTCACGACAATGCCTCCCACGAGTCCAGCTGGAGGTCTAGAGCCCAAAAGAAGGACTCATGCCAGTCTCTTTTACGGATCTGTGTTGGGAAGGTCCAAAGGTCAGCGGTGGAAACCAGAAAGTCTATACCAGCAGGGTGAAGGAGCTGTGCTGGTAGGTTGAGGGTTCTACGCTGGAGCCAAGAAGTCACACTCACAACAAAGACCAGGGCTGTCCTGAAAAGCACCACAGCCATCCTCAGCAACACGGATGCCCTGAGCTCCTCCTCCGACAAGCACAGTCAAGTACATGCCAGGAAGCCAGCGTGACGAGTTCATCCTGGAGACTACGCGGCACATGTCTTCCTCTCTGGAGCCAGGAAGCAATGCTCCATGTGAGGACCAGAGCTTCTCCAGGAGAACCAATGGCTCAAACAGCAACTCGTAGGAGAACCCACAACACCTCAATATCTTAATGTAACTAACGTGAATAGCTTCTCCTTCTCCACATCTCTAGTCTGGCAACTTTCCTCAGGTGAAACATCTACGCTCAGAGCCATGCTGATGTAAACCAGCTGGCGTTAAGTTGACCACCAGTTTTCAATCCATAACAAGGTGGAAGGTGGGGCCAGCCAAATGTCCATCAGCGGGTGGGCAGTCTGCACACACACACAGTGGAGTGCAAGAAAACCTCAACACACACAACAGCATGACACCCTCGAAGGCAATGTGCTAAATGAAACAGCCTGCCACAAAAGGCCAAACAGTCTATGGTCTCATTTTTCCTTTTTCTGTAGTTCTGGAAATAGAACTCAGGACCTAATTGGGCAGCCACTCTATGCTGCACCACACCCCAGCCCAGGGCTGTTACAAAGTGATGACTGAGTCTTCCAGGGAACCCAACCATAGCTTCACAGGTAAGACATCCAGAAAGGGCTGGAGATGTAGTTGGTGTCCAGTAGTAAATTACTTAGCATGCCCGAGAGCCTGGGTTCCATTCCACACACACACACACACACACACACACACACACACAAAATTTTCAAATAATTTTTTTCTAAACCCACAACCTAATGTTTGGAAAGCAATATTAAAAGCTGCAACTAAGATGGGATCATGTGGCCAAGCTATGAGACTTGGTTATCCATTAACAAAACTCACAACCCTTGGCCCTTTTCCATAAGTGATGGACCTTTGTGCCGTGAGTCTCCCATTTATTTATTTATTTATTTACTTAGTTATTTTTGGTACCAGGGATCAAACTCATGGCTGTATGCTTACAAGGCAGGCACTTATGCCACTGAGCTAAATCCCCAGCCTTTCCTTTTAAAAGAATCAAGAGGGCTGAGCTGGGCATGTGGCTCGATGGCGGAGTGTTTGGCTAGGAGGTCTGAGACCCTGGATTCTACACCACCGACAAAAAGAAAGAGAGAGACAGAGACAGAGAGACAGACAGACACAGACAGACACAGAGAGACAGAGACAGAGAGACAGACAGAGACAGAGAGAGAAGAATGATAGAGCAAAACTACAATGAAGTCAACACACAGCACTGAAAATCACTCTGCACAGAATCTCTCCCATCCAGGCAGAGTGGAAAATCTTTCTTTCTCTTTTTTTTTTTTTTTGTCTTTTTGAGACAGGGTCTCTCTATGTAGTTCAGGCTGGCCTTGAGCTCACTTTGTAACCCAGGCTGGTCTCAAACTCGCAACAATCCTCCTGTCTCAGCCTCCTGAGTGCTGGGATTACAGGCATGAGCCACCACGCTCGGCTAAATCTTTCATTTTGAAGAAAAGGGCATTAAAAAATAAACGAAGGTAGTAACATCAAAACAATCAAATTTTGCCAAAATTATACTTCACAATTTCTTTTCAGACTCAATTATTAGAAGGCAATATAGTTCACTTTCCAAGTTTTGGATTCCACTCACCTTCCCACCAATATTCCAGCAGACTGTGGAAAATCACTTTAGTGAGGAGTGCAGTCCCCAAAATTCTAGCTCACTGGAGCAATCTAGTGCTGAGATTACAGGCATTTGCCACCAAGCTTGGCCCTGGAGACCATTTTTAAAGGAACCATGAGGTCAACCATGTTTCATAAACTGAAAGTGTGTATACCTATAATACAAGCTTCTCAGGAAGCAGAGACTAAGGCTCTCAAGTTCAAGACCAGCATGGGCAACGCAGCAAGAGCTCCATCGAGAACGAATGAATGAATATTTTAATTATAACACAGGATATATTGATAGATAAAAGCCATTTAGCCAGGTGTAGTGGCACATGCCTGTAATCTCAGCACTCAAGAGGCTGAGGCAGGAGAATTGCCATGAGTTCGAGGCCAGCCTGGGCTACATAATGAGTTCAAGCCCTGAAAGAATTACATAAGAGACCCTATCTCATCCCCTCCCCACACACAAAAAAAAAAAACCCAAAAAACAGAAAACCCACAAAACCATTTAATCTAAAGCCTTTTGGGTCCTCAACTTTTATGTGTAAGAAGTCTAGAAACCAAAATCTATGAGGAAAAACCACCCCTTTTCTTTTAAGAATAAGAGCATATATACACATATATAGTAATTATTCCTTTTAATCAAAGTCCTTAAATTCTACTTCGCAGAGCCACGCGAGGGATGACTGAAGTATCTGCTGTTCCACTGCACCTCAGCAGACGCTCGTGCCCACAGCTGCGGTGTGGCCAACATGCACAGTGAATGTTTACATTTTTAGAAACAACTATCCCAGTAAAAGGCGCGTTCCCATGAGTCTCCCTCAAAATACTTCCTTCGCTTCACTTATCCCATTGCTCTTCCCTCCGGAAGTCCTTTTTGGTGTCTTAATGAGGTGTGCACAAAAATAAGGTGAATGCCACCACCGAGAGCCATCCCAGTGCAAGGCAGGCTTGCAGAGACAGCGCGGCGTCTGCCCCACTCACAGCCCTGCACCGCGAGACCTCGGGCACTTCCCCAGGGCAAAACGATTAGGAGCGAGAAATGTTTCCAATGGAATCAGCCGCAAGAGCTCAACTAAAGACACTCCTAAATCCACCAGAGCACAGCTAGACACTCCCGAAAGACGTCCAGCACTGCTTTAGAAAGTGGCAGGGATGATGGGGTAGGGCTGGGATTTAGCTCGGCGGCATGAACGCCCGCCTGGCAAGCGCAAGGCTGTGAGCTCAGCGTTTGAAACGGGGAGTATTCTGATGAGGTCAATAGCTATGTCTTTTTTTTTTTTTTTTTTAACTGTAATGCACTTTAAAAGTTTTTTTAAAAATATTCACCACCATATTTTTCCACCAACTCTCAAGAGTCTCTGTGTGTGTATTTACTGGAGACTAAACCCAGGAGTGCTCCACCCCTACCACTCAGGTCCAGCCTCATTTCTTTCTGGACTTGAACTTATTATGTAGCCCAGGCTGGCCTCGAACTTATGGCAATTCTCTAGCCACAGTTTCTTTAAACTGTGCATCAGGGTCTTGTTAAGTCATTAAGTCGCCCAGGCTGGGCACAAACTTGCCATCCTCCTGCTTCAGCTTCCCCAGTGGCTGCAGTAACAGGCAGGTACCACTGTACCCAGCTTACACAACTTTTCCGTGCCACGCACATCCTTTCATACTTCCCCAGAGCAGAAATCTTATTCATTAACACAAGTCAAAGGCACTACATCTTCTCAGAACTTTAAAAAAATTAAAAGTTATCCCTAATAACTAACATTGCAGTATTCCATCTGAGCCTCCAGGACCTAAGACTGACGGTGTCGTCAAGGTATGCTAAGTCTGTCAGACCCACAGTTATTCTTTTGAATACTCTACTGAAGAATTATTGATTTTAATTTTATAAGTTTTATATATTAAACAATCAGTATTTAACAGGAAAAAAAACGCAATAAAGTACTGAATTTTAAAATATTTATTGTTTATTTTTAAAAAGTATAAAAAAAAATTTTTTTTTTTTTTTTTGGTACCAGGGATCAAACTCACAACCTTGCATTTGCAAGTCTGATGCTTGTGCTGCTGAGCTAAATCACTGGCTCCAGTATCAAAATTTTCAACACCAACTTTTTTGGTTTACTAAGTCAAAAAAAGAATACAAATTCTTTTTTTTTTTGAGATAGGGTCTCTCTGTATAGTCCAGGCTGCCCTTGAATTCACTATGTAGCCCCCGCTGGCTTCAAACTTGAAGTCATCCTCCTGCCTCAGCCTACCAAGTGCTGGAACAACAGGTGTGTACGATCACGCTGGGCAACAATTCTTGTACAAGCTACAGTGAAAATACCAATACCATTTTCCAAAAAAAAAAAAAAAATCTTGCAGGCACAGGATATAGCTCAGTGGCATAAGCACTTGCCTGGCAAGTACAAGGTCCTAAGTTTGATTCCCAGTACCAAAAAAACCAAATCTTTACTTCAGTTATCACATTTTAGACAGTCTGCATGACAATAGTGTGCTCCATAGACACATGCTGTTTACACTGACAGCACATGTGTTTTGCTTTCCTGGCATTTTTGTAGGACACTCGTGACATCTCAGTGGTCTTGCTGTTTTGTCAGGAGGTTCTCATTATATTACAGCACGTGTAGTTAACAGGAACATAAAATATAAAATAAAGTATTAAATTCTTAATATGTATGGTGCATTTAGAATAAACATCCGGGGCCGGGGATTTAGCTCAGCGGCATAAGCGCCTGCCTGGTAAGTGCGCAGTCGTGAGTTCGATCCCCGGTACTAAAAAAAAGTCCGTAGAATAAATATCTGCATTTTTACATCAGCTGTGTATTTACTTACAAAACCTTAAAGATAACATCAGAAATAAAAACTAGTGTGAACTACAATGTAAATACAAACAAAAGACATAAGCTTTGCTTCAACTGTCACACCCAAGGCAGTCTTCACACGTGATAACTGCATGTTGCATACACATGTACAGCTTCCACTGCCAGCATTCATGTTTTGCTTTCCTGTATTTTCTTATAGGGCACAGTTGTATAAATTACAGTAGAAAAGTACGGGAGGGACCAGCTAGATCCAATCTTGCATACCTATAATTAAAAAAAAACAGGAACACAAAGCTAGGCACGGTGTTACATGCCTATAATCTCAGCACTTGGGAGGCTGAGGCAGAATGATCGCAGGGAATTCAAGGCCAGTCTGGGCTACATAACTTGACCCTGTCTCAAAAAACAAAACAAAACTATATATAGCGCCATACAATGATTATTCATTAATTAACTCAGTATCAGTCAAAGCTTTACCTTGGAATAATGTGAAAACAAAACATTGTCAGGCCAGGTATGGTGGCAACTTACCAGTAGTAAGACTGTGTCTCAAAAATAAAACAAAAGCCAGGCATGGTGCCATAATCATAGCATTTTGGGAGGCTGAGGCAGGAGGATCACAAGCTTGATCCCAGGCTGGCTGACTTAGCAAGACCTCTCTCAAAATAATAAATAAATAAAAAGAGCTGAGATGGGGCTCAGGGTTTAGCTCAGCAGCATAAGCGCCTACTTGGTAAGTACAAGGTCGTAAATTTGTGGTTCAGTCCCTAGTATCACTTTTTAATTTAAAAAGTACTGGGGATGTAGCTCAGTGCTCCCTGGGTTCGATTCTCAGTATTACAAAACAGACAAAAATATTTTCTGGACTGAGATGTAGCTCAGTGATACCGAGTGTGCTCAGCATATATAGGGCGGGTTCAGTTCCCTACACCAGACACAAACAAAAGCAATGTCTGAATAATTATTCAGTTAGTCTGAACACAGATTTATAATTTTCATAATGTTAAACATCATGTAAGAGTAGTATTAGCTGACTTGATAAGTAGACCTGTAGAAATTCAAGGAAGTAAGTAGAATAAAATATATAGCTCTTATTACATTAATAAGGATAAAGAAAACAGCCTTTTTCCAAACCCACATTATTAATTTAGTCTCATTTACCAAAGATTTACCCTAATCATGTGAACTGAGATTCTTAAAATCTTTGTTTCCGTAAAAAAAAAAAAAAAAAAAAATATATATATATATATATATATATATATTAGGGCCTAGGGTGTAGCTCAAAAAAAGAAAAAGATAATTTTTTTAAAAGACCAGTGCAATTAAGTTATTAGAAGTTTTTTATTTTCTAGAAATCACAGAAATAGTTTATTTACATAAACAACCACAAGCCCTTCAGAAAGTGCTCTCCCAAGCTAACTCACTTCATAGCCCAAACCCCCAGCGACTAAAGACCGTTTATCATCGTGACACAAGAAGCTGAGACACAAAGAGTTTCCGGCACCAGTTGTACAACTTCGGCTCACATCAAGAGCAAACAGGAAACCAGAAACTCTCAGACACAGAGGTTAAAAATTGTTCCTACCGCTGAACACAAAATCCGTAATTGAACTGAGTTCAAAAGACAGTAAGGACACTAAAAAGTCCAGCAATCAGATTCTCTGTTATCTCTCTCAACAGAGACCAGATCTGTGTCACCTGCTTAGAAAGATGAAAAAATATACCACCATAAATTTTTTTTTTTCCAGTACCGGAAATCAAACTCACAACTCAGCTTGCTGAGTTCAGAAATTCAACAGGTGCTGAGACCAGAAATCTTAAACCCTCAATCATGCCACCAAGACAAGTAATTTATCCGTTGTGTGTAAATCAGAAACCAAAACAAGACACAAAAGTGGGAGCGTGGGGACACTAAGAGAAACAGTAAACTTAAAAGTAGCTGCCTGGAATTCACTTCTGGCAGCCAAAAAGAGGCCCAGTGAACCACCTTTGGGCAGTTTCTGCATCTGATCTCCAAAACTGCTAGTGGGTTAAAGAAAAGAAGCTATGACTTTCTTACTTTCTTTTTCTGACAAGTTTAATGGTACATTTTTTTTGTTTGTTTTGTTTTGTTTTTGAGACAGGGTCTCACTATGTAGTTCAGGTTGCCTTCAACTCTCTATGTAGCCCAAACTGGCCCTGAAGTAACAACAATCCTCCTGCCTCAGCCTCCCAAGTGCAGGGAGTACAGATGTGAACACCACTCCTGGACTTACTGGTATAATTTAGATACAGGAGATGATCACATTCTTCATAGGAAATTGGTTCCTGTATATGATATATCTTGATTCCTTTTTTCCCATTCTCTTCCCCTTATTTTAATTTTTCTTCCCCTCCTTATTTACAAAGCTTTGTTTCTATTTTATCCTTCTTTTCTCATTTCTTTCTTTTCCTTTCCTCTCCTCCTCCCTAGTTCCCCTTTTCTTTGAACAATTTCTCCAGATTTCACAACTTCTATTATACATTTTGAGAAATCATAACTTTCATACAATTATATAAGATGACAAAAAGAACACACCAGAGATTTCACCTAAGGAACCAATTTCTAGAAGATTGCTGGCTGCCCCGCTGGCGTCCCAACTTGGCTGAGTTTCGCTTTTGCCTTTCACCACTCTTGTCAGTGGGGTCTTTCTGACCCTCACTCCAAGAACCCACACGGTGCCACAGTCCATTCACTCGGCCCAAATGGAATTCAACAGGAAGGGAGGAAACATCAGAGTAGGGTACCTGTGCCTTGGGTACCACGCTAGCTCTGCTACCCAAGGCACAGCTCCCACCTCCTTGGGTCTTCACAGATGCTGGAGATTCCTGAAAAACACGGGCGCATGCATTGACTACACATTCTCCTCCTCCATATCTTCAATTCCTGGTACCAAAAACAAAAACAACAACAAAAAACAAACAAGCAAGCAAGGAGCAGGGCAGAAGCTCCTGCAGGATCCACTACATTTCTATACATTAACAATAAACAACCCGGAAATGAGATTAAGAAAACAATTACACTTGGAGTCAAGAAACTAAAATACCTAGAAATACTTTTAATACAAGAAATGTCACACTTGTGCAGGAAATGAAAACTACAAACAAATGAAAAGCTATCCCACGTTCAAGGCCTGAAGGACTGTGTTAAGCCAATCCCCAGTTGATCTGCAGACTGCAATTTCATCAAAACTTCAGCTGCCTTTTCTACATAAAATGACAATGGTTCCTCAGTTCATACGGTAAGGCAAGTGACACTTTCAAAAATAGCCAGTCTTTGAAAAAGGTTAGTTGGCTTGCACTTCCTGATTTAAAACTTATCACAAAGCTACAGTCATCAAGACAGTGTGCTACTGCCAAAGGATACACATACAAATTCACAGGACACAAATGACAGTCAAAAAGGTAAACCCCAAGATTAATTAAGTAACCTTTGACAAAGGGGCCAGACTATGGGAAAGAACAGTCCTTTCAATAAAAGACGCTGGGACAACTGAGTATCCACAAATCGAAGTATGAAACAGGTTAGGCTAACCTGACAACATGCAAAGATTTGCCCAAAACAGATAAGACCAGGGTGGGAGGGTGTTATGGGTTGTCTCTATGTCCCCCCTAAAGCCTCATGAGGTCATGGGGACAGGCTTTTCATAGTGGCTGAATCTGGGGTTTGTGATGAATGCCTGGTTCAATGCTGGGATCACGGGTGTGAGTGCTCCCTCCACCTGCCCAAAGGCTGCCTGCAATGTAAGGGACAGACGGAGGCTGGCCTCTCTGCTTCCCTCTCTTACACAGCCCTGATCTGTCACCCCTCTGCCATGCGCCACCCTGCCTTGGAGCCAGCTAATTATGGACTGAAACCTCTACAAACTGTGAGTTAGATAAACCCTTCCCCTTTAACTTTGGACATTGGGTATTTTGTCTCAGCAACAAGAGAAAGGTAACTAAGATAACAGGCCAAAACTACAAAACTCTTCAAAGAGAACATGGGTATAAATCTTTATTACCTTGGGTTTGGCAATAATTTCTTAGACACAACACTAAACATATACAATAAATGAAAATTAAATCAGGCTTCTGAAAATCATAAATTTGTGTTTCAAAAAATAAAGGGGTGGTGGTACACACATTTGTAATCCTAAAAGATACAGAAATTGAGCTGGGCATGGTGGTGCAAACCTGTAATCCCTATACTGGGGAGACCGAGGCAGGAGGACTGCAACTTTGAGACCACCTAGGGATACACAGTGAGTTCAAGTTCAGGCTGACCATGTCTCAAAAAAAAAAAAGAAAAGAAAAGAAAAGAAAAGAAAAGAAAAGAAAAGAAAAGAAAAGAAAAGAAAAAAAGCACACACAAAATGGACAGGTATAAAGAATTCATAAGGAAAAAGCTTGGCGTGGTGGCTCATGCCTGTAATCCCAGCACTCAGGAGGCTGAGCCAGGAGGATCACTGTGAGTTCCAGACCTGTCTGGGCTACAAAGTGAGCTCAAGGACAGCCTGAACTGCATAATGAGACCCTGTCTCAAAAAAAAAAAAAAAAAAAGGAACTTTTATAACTCATCAATAAGACAATTCAATTAAAAATTGGATTTAAACACACATTGCTCCAGAGAATACAAAGATACACAAATAGTTAATAAGCATGTCAAAAAAAAAAAAAAACCTTAAGATGAGGCTGGGGTTGTAGTTCAGTAGTAGAGCACTTGTCTAACCTATACAAGGCCCTAAATTCTATCTCCAGCACAAAGTGGGAAATGTTCAACAATACAAAAATACACCTCTCATCTACTAGGATGGCTAGAGCAAAAAGCCAGGTAACAGCTGAGGGTGGAGGTCAATGGCAGGCTGGCTGCTCAGCACAGGTGGCACATGCCTCAAACCCAGCACTCTGGGAGGTTGATGCAGGAGTTCAAGCCCAGACCAGGCGATTTCGATATTTACAGAGACACTGTCTCAAAACACTTTAAAAAAAGTGTGGGGTGGGGGCTGCACATGGTGGCACAAGCCTGTAATCCCAACACTCAGGAGACAGGCAGGAGGATCACCATAAATTCAAGGCCAGTTTGGGCTAGCTACACAGTAAGATCTTGTCTCAAAAGACCAAAAAAGGAGGTGGTGGGGATATGGCTCAGTGTCAAGGCCCTGGGTTCAACCTCCAGTTCTATAAAAAACCAACAGTGAAACACTAACACCTGCTATGACATAGCAGACCTTGAAGACATGGTATAAGTCACAGACCACACAGCCTAGGGTCTACTCCCAGGAGCTGTCCCAACCGGGCCAACTTGAGACTCGGTGCAGGTACAGGCAGGCCTGTGCTGAAGGCTACATTGGTGACTTCGAGTAGCTCCACTGCAGGGTATTGAAATGTTTTTTTACTTTGGACTGCGGCTGTGGTTGGTTGCACAACTCAACTCTGTGAATATGCTAAAAAATGCTGAACTCTACGTGCACTTTAGATTCATAAATGTTTGGTATGTGACACATATCTCAAGACAGTGGTTTTAAAAATATTGGCTGGGCTGGAAATGTAGCTTGCACAAGGCCCTGGGTTCCATACCCAGCAATGAAATAAATAAACGAATGAGCATAAAAACAGCAACTGAGGAGGGTGGAGAAAGGGGGGAGAGTTCGCCCCCTCACACAGGCCATCATCTCCACCAGGCCCTTAAAAGTTGGCCCCCCCTTGCCAGGCATGGTAGTGCACTTGAGAGATTGAGGTAGAAGGATCGCTGTGAGTTCAAGGTCAGCCTGGGCTACATAGTGAGTTTAAAACCAGTCTGAACTACACAGTAAGACTGTCTCAAAAAAGAAGTTGCCATCCCAGATGGTCAGAGCCTCCAAGACTCAGTGTTCTGCCTCCCCTGGTGCCCGGCCTGGACTCTGAGAGCCTGTGGGCACTCTGAGTGAGCCAGATGAACCAGAAGACAGCGACAGTATCCCAGAGGCCACTCCAAAGTGTCTGTGGGAGCCTCTGCCATCCTGCCCTGTCCTGAACTCTGGCCTTATCCTCTTTTTAGCACTTAGTCCTGAAGCAGAAAAGGCTGCTGTCAAGGCCCAGATAGAGCCAGAGCTGCTCCCACAAGGGCTGGCCACAGCCTGGTGGGGGGTGGGGAGCGGGGGTGAGGTGTGGCCAAAAGGACAGAAGGGCCTGCCCCAGGGAGCGGCTGTCTCCTGCCTCCCCAACTCTGGTGGGAAATGTCTTCTCCTAACCTGGGACAGTGACCTACTATTGTAATCCCAAATATTGTGTACAGTCATCCAAGTACTATAATCCTTTTTCTAGTCTTTCTCACAATTCAAGAAGTTCTATTTATAATTCCATTGAGACATTATTGGAATCCCAGCCAAGTTAATTCTATTCTACTACCTGCAATGCAACCCTTGGCGAGAGTAAAGACACCAAGACACATATTCCAAGTTAAGGGCAGCCAAGGGGTCCTAAATCCAACCCCCGTGGGGATGTGTGTACAGAGGCCATGATCCTAGGCCTCTCCCAGAATTTATTATCTTGTAAAGAAGGTGGTGGCTCAGGGATGAGTGACAGTGAGGATAGGATGGTGGGGAAATTATGTGAGTAACTTGAGCTGGCTGGCCAGGTGGGGAGAAAAGCATCTTTGCAAAATGCAGAGATAAGGATATGCAGAAGGATCAACATGCATAACTCAATTAAGGTAGCAACTGAATTGTTTTTGGAGGCTGTAGCTCCAGTTTCTGATATGTAAACTTTTGTGCCTTAGAGAGTCATAGCCTCTTTACCTTGAGGCTCATTCCCAGTTAACATTCCTGGAGCTGACTGACTCTACCATTCCACTGTGCTTATGTATTTTAGAGAGAGCACTATGCAGGAAACAGGAGACTGTCTGATAGCTTTAGAGATTACATACCAGTACCTTGGCTGGCCTTATTTGCAATACTTACAGCCAATTGAAGAGAGAAGGAAAAACCATAGCCGGCTCTGTACCTATTAGTATAAGGAAATCAGTCTCGATATAATCAAAGTGGCAGCAATTGCTCTGCATTCAAGGGGAGTCACTCAAGTTGTCTCCCACAACCTACATCACAAGGGCTAGAGTGTGCAGAGAACCCTCATAATCCCCTTCCCACGACAGGGTAAGGCAACGCTTGCTGGAAAGTTCCTGAAGTCCAAACAAGGTTGTTTTATCTCCTTAGTCCCAGCAGGGCCTACCTGGATGGATTCCAGGGTCCCGGATGGCGCTGAGCCTGGCTGTGGTCCTTCAATGTCCACTGCACACAGAGGCAGCTGGCCTGTGAGAAGGGGGCATCCTAAGTGCAGGGATCCCAGCAAAACTCAGGGTCCTTCTGAAGAAGCCCAGGAGTGGCCTCCCCCACGTCCTTCCCCCTCCTCCTCCTCTCCAAGGAAATGCCAGGGGGCAGAAGCCTCCCTAGCCCCTGCAGACGTGAGATCTGACTTGGTCACCTGTGTCAGTATCTAAAGCTGAGGCTGCAGATTAGGCTTTATCTGGTGCGGTGAGCTGCACCGGCCCAAACTGAGTGAGCCACAGATGCCAGTGGCACCTAAGGATCACAGGGCCAGAGATCCTCAGCAGCAGGGACCTGGGTCTACTGCCCCCACCTGCCACAGGTGCCCTTGCTCTGCCTCCTGGCCCTGAGCCCCTGAAATCCCAGCCCCAGACAGATGCCCAGCGCTCAGGCCTGACCTCAGCCAACGCTGCCTGCAGAAACAGACTGAACCCAGAGAAGCCTCCCTGCCTGGCACACGCACCTCAAGAGGCCCACAGAGCCCAGCCTCGCTAGGCACATGGGCCATCCAGGGCCTGACCCACAACACAGACTCACTTCCCCCATCTGCAAAAAGGTACATTTTCCACCTTGTGGGGACAAAACAGGGAAACAGAAAGGTGGCTGATGGGTGGTGCCACTTGCTGAAGGTTTTTCCTTTGTCCTTGGTTTTGGGAAGTAGAGGCCCAACCACGAGCTCCTGGCACATGCGCTGGGACCAGGGCTTTGGTTACCTGAACACTGGTTCAGACACACGCATTCATGTAAGAAATGTCACCACTATCAATGTTTTGCAGCTATAAAATGTCACAGAGTCAGCCTAAGAATTAGAGTGAAAAATACAGGTGATTGCAATGTAGGGTTTTTGTGGGTTTGTTTGTTTTTTGCCTTTCCAAATGATGCAAAAGCATACCATACGCCTATCCTGTTTTCCACTCTTGGTACAGCATTCAATAAATTACATGAGTACATGAGCTATCTGATATTTTACCCTAAAATAGGCTCTGTATTAGGTGATTCTGCCCAGTGGCAGGCCAATATGTGTTTGCACATAGACTAATCCAGGTAATGTGTATTAAATGCCATTTTAGAGTATTTTTCAACTTATGATGGACTTATCAGAACATTTTTCCATTGTATATGCAAACTAAACCAAATAATTTTTTTGTCTTTTTGAGACAGGGTCTCGCTATACAATTCAGGCTGGCCTTGACCTCACTTTGTAGCCCAGGATGGGCTCTCACTTTGTAGCGCAGGCTGGTCTCTAACTTGTAACGATCCTCCTGCCTCAGCCTCCCAGGGAGTGCTGGGATTACAGGAGTGTGCCAATATACCTGGCCTAATCCAAATAATTTTTGTTTTTGTTTTCTGAGATAGGGTCTTACTATGTAGTTCAGGTGCACCTTGAGCTTGGTGATCCTCCTGCCTCAACCTCCCATATGCTGGGATTATACGCATGTGTCACCAAACCCAGCCTGAACCAAATAATTATATCTTCTCTGTATCAAACAGGAATACACAGATGTCCGGTAACAGAAATACAGGAATTTTCTTGCTAGCCTCAGATAAAACCTCACCACAAGCTGGAGTCTCTCCACCCACACTGTATCTGCAACTCCGAAAACAGCCTGCAGCAACCCACCCGCCACCAGCTCGCTAGGTTGCAGCACTACGCATTTTCCTTCCTTTGAAGAAAGAGGGTTTAGCAAGCAAATGAAAGAACCCAGCCTACGGCAGACGGGGTTCTACGTGTGGGTCAGCCATCAGCACAGCTAGCAGCTGGTAACTGCAGCTGCGGGGGGGGGGGGCGGCATCCAGCCCACAAAGAAGCTTTGCAGAAGGCTACATGGTTTTGTTTGGTTGGTTTTTTTTTGTTTTTTTTTTTTGATACAGGGTCTCACTTTGTAGCGCAGGCTGGTCTCGAACTCCCAACGATCCTCCTGCCTCAGCCTCCTGAGTGCTGGGATTATAGGTGTCAGCCACCACACTAGGGAGGGTAGCTTTAAAACAAACCACTCCACTCCTCTCTCTCTAAGTGTGTCCCCTTCCAGTGTGAAGAATAGAACACTAAGCCCTGCATATCTGAGGCTACTGCTGTATCACTGAGCTAAGTCCCCAGCCCTTCCTCTACTTCTTAGCTGGGGCTTTATTTACTGAAAAGATCACAGGTACAAACTTAATACCAGCCCCAAATTCCATTACCAAGGTGCAGTGCCTCCAGAAATGGTTGTTTTGTAGTTTATTCAAATAAGTGTGTTGTTCTTCTATGTAACATCCTCATTTGGGTCAAGAGGAAGAAGAGGGGGTTAAAATACTGAATTGGGTGGAGAGGCCCTGGGAGACTGCCCGTTCTTGGGGAAATTCCCATCAAGAGGGTTCTTGGCATCAATCCAAAAGCTTCAGCCTCTTCTGTGTAATGAGTAGCTGCATTGCAACTGGATGGCCTGTCACATTCCAGGGCCAATAAGGAAGGAAGAGTCCACAGAAGGGCAATGGGGGCTGGCATGAGGCTCAGTGGCAGAGCGCTTGCCTAGTGTAAGCAGGGTCCTGGGTCCCAGGACAGGCATGGTCACTTCTGCTCCTCAACTCTGTGGTCTACAGATGTGTGAAGTGTATGAAGTCTCAATTCCTGGACTGTCATTCTGGGCAAATTATTTAACTCTCTTTGCCTTGGCTTCCCTATCTGAACAATGGGGATACTAACCTAGTTTCTGATCACTGTAACACCCAAATGAGTTAGTTAATTCACACAGAGCTAGGTACAGTGGTGTGGGCCTGGAGTCCCACACTCAGGAGGCTGGGGGCAGGAGGATCCCTTAGGGCACAGTAGTTTGAGACCAGCCTAGGAAACAGCAAGGTTCTGCCTCAACAAAATAAGAAAATAAACAACTGTTTTTCCAGGCAGGCAGGAAGCTCAGTTTGTTACAGATGATCATCACCCTCCTCCTCTTCAGCCTCCTTTAGCTGTCTTCTTGAGAGCGGTGTGTGGCTTTGGACAAGGATACATACGCATGGCCTCTGGCTGACTGTTCAGGTCATGACCTCAGAGGGACAGGTGGAGGGGCAGGACCAGACACAATGACCTTGCGGGTGCTGCAGGTCCGCGCTGCTCCCAGAAACTGAGACCATCCCAGCCAAGGCTCCCAGCTTCCCCTACTCTCACCATTCCCTGCACTGCCCTGACTCCCCATCTTTTCTCTCTGGCAAACATCTATTCATCCTTCAGAGTCCCCAACATCCTGGCCTTTTCCACCAGCCCTCTCCATCCTCTTCAGATGGACTAACAGCAATGCACGGGTCTCCAAAGCTCTCTGCACCAACAGCAAGGCCTGCAAACCCAGAGCCACAGTAGCCAGTCCGCACCTCCATTCTCACACTGCATACCCTGTGCTCCAGAACCTGCGCACAGCTGATGAGGTGCGCAGCTTTCTACCCCAGCTGTAAAGTGTCCAATCCGGACTGCAGGGGCGAGGACACACACTGTGGGCTTCAGGTGAACACTGGGACACCTCCTTTTCCCAACAAAGCCTCACTAGAGTTCTGCCCACTCTAGTGAACCCAGGACTCCCTCACTTCCGACCAGCCTGCTGATCGCCTTCTCTTATCACCAGTCACCACTGACTCAGGGAAAGCCTCACAGTAATGTAGCTCAGACCCAGGAGAACCTTCGAATCTCAGAGCCCACCCTGGGCCAGAGAAGGAAGAGGACTGAGCACCTTGAAAGAACCACCCCCCTTCCCGTGGGTCGTGTTGTTTCTGGATGGCCTCGCGGAGCGCTCCCCGACACCGTGACAGTGCCCGGACCTCGGCCTCCTCCACTGCCCGGGCCCCGCGCACCTGCCGGGGAACCGGCCCCGGTGCCGCCAGGAGGCCCACGTGGAGAGAAGCCACAGAGCCGCCCCTGCCTCACGGGGCCGGGCGGAAGGGCACAGAGACGGCCAGGCGCGCTCCCCACCCCGCAGGTGGCTGCCCCCAGGGCGCGACGGCCCAGCGCTACTCACAAAAGACGCGCGGTGCGGGCGGCCTGAGGCGCTGTGAGCCGAGCGCGGCAACTCAGCCTTTAAGACCCAAATCCCCCGCCCTCAGCCCGGCCCCGCCCCTCCCGGCTCCGCTCCCAGCCCGGCCACGCCCTCTATCGCCCCGTCCCGCCCCCAAGTCCCCGCCCCCGTCCCGCCCTACCCGGGTCTAGGCTGACGCAGCCTGCCCCAGGGTGCCTCGCTCCGCAGTGATCCATTCCAACCCAGTGAGTGATGTTGGGACATTTCCTAAAATCTCCCTTAGGAAGCTGCAAACTGTTTTGGGATAGGCTCGTGGTGGCAGTTCTCGGTCCTCACGAGACCGGGAGGAAAAAACATGTAAGTCAAACCCCATGGGTCATGAAAATCGGATCCGTGCCGTTGGCCAATGCCCACAGCTCCTGCCGGGGCGAGAGTGTAGGGCACTGTGCACCCCAAAGGGAAGCACAAGACCACAGCCAACAGAGAGAAACGGGAAAGCGAATGTCCACAAAGGAAGAGGAAGCAAACGGGAACGAGAAAGTTATTCTGCCACACGGAATGAAAACCGAATCTAAAAAGAAAAGACTGGAAGAACTAGAACTAGAAATCACGTGACTGCCTAATGTCACGGGGAAATCACGATTTTCTTGTTTTCCATCTTTGCTTAAAAGGGGTGTGGCACTCAGTGGACAATGTATAAAAACCGTAAGAGTTACATGATGAAATAGTTTAAATTTAGCCAGCATTACAAAACAAGAAAAAAATTAGGCAATATTACCCATAGTTCAAGTTGCTTTATCAGAGTTGCATGACCACGCAACTACGGATAATAACAAGGGCTATTTTGATTTTTTGTTAATTTATTTTTTTGCAATATCAAGGATTGAATTCAGTGTATGAAGTATGCTAGATAAGTGCTCTGCCATGAGAATACAGAGAAGCTTTTTAATTTTTATTGTATTTTAAAACAGGACCTGGCTTAGTGGTCCAGGGTGGTCTTGAACTTTGATCCTCCTACTTTAAGCTTTGCTGAGTAACTGGGTTACAGACGTAGACCACAACACTCAGCTAAGTAATATTTTTAAATGCAGTTATCTTTGAGGTTTCTGGTAGCCAAAAAATTTTTTATTTTTATTTATTTATTTATTTATTTATTTATTTATTTATTTATTTATTGGTTTTGTTTTTTTTGGTACCAGGGATCAAACTCACGACCTCGCACTTGCAAGGCAGGCGCTTATGCCGCTGAGCTCAATTCCCGGCCGGCATGGTGCTAGTTCCCAGAATGGGCTTTTTTGCTGGTGTGGCCACTGTTCTCTCTCCCCCCAGTCCACAAATGGCCAACAAGTACATTTTTAGAACCATATGTGGGCCATACACAGTCCAGTCATACTAATAATCCTACCAACCTCAACACTACCCAATTATCTTCTTACGTGAGTCACGTCTGAACAGTAAGCTTTGTTTCTGGGGTTGGCTGTTTCGTTTTTTTTTTTTTTTTGGTATTGGAAATCGAACTCAGGACCTTACGCTTGCCAGGCAGGCACTTTTGTGCCACTGAGCTATGTCACTGGCTTTGTTCTTTTGAGACAAATTCTTGATAAATTGTCTAGGATGGCCTCAAACTTCCAATCTTCCTGCTTCAATCTCTCAGAGTTCTGGGAGAATAGGCTCTCTTTGCCCTCAGGGGTTCTGAGCAGAGTGTGGTGGAGAATATGTGTAATTCCAGCTACTCAGGGAGGCTGAGGCAGGGATATCACATGTGAGGCCAGAGGCCCTGGGTTCATTGAATCGCTACTAAATCACTAGGCAAGCATTGTACCACTGAGCTACATCCTCAGCCCAATCTGTCTTTTGTTGATGAATTCAGGCCATTATTACCCGCACGATTTCCTGCGGTGGGAAATAGCCGGCAGCACTGTTTCACCCCTCAGTCTTCACAGGGGAACCTGCTCACCAGCCTGAGCATCCCCGGCGTGGGCTGGTACAGACAGCCCTTCTCTGGACACGCTCATGCTCAGCCTATGGTGTGGTGCTGGACCCACTTTCTGCCCTCAGCACCTGCGTGTAGCCCAAGGGTGCGGGCTTTCTTTCCCTTTTGCAGCTGAGTTGCACACCAGGGGACACGCCTCTCCTGGACCTGCGGGAGAGCCCTTCACATGTTCCTTGTCCTGTCTGTGGTCAAGAGCAAAAGTCATCCTATGACAACAAAATTAAAGTGTTTTCCTTCTTCCCAGCTCTGGTCCCTTACGACCTGCTCAAAGGCTTCTCTGACAAGCCCAGGTCACAGTCAGGCTTCCGGGGAGTGGTGCTGGGGCTTCCTGAATGCACAATGACTTGGTCTTTTCAGCGGGGACTGGGGCTCCCAGCCAACTCACCACAGACCAACGTTCCCAGGGAGAGAGAAGCCAGGCTGGCCTCCCCCAGCCACAGACTCCTGTACAGGGACCTGCACAGGGCTCCCGGGGGCAAGGGGCAGGGGCTCGGTGACAGCTCTGCTTGGAGTTTCTGTTCACACTCTGTCATGGGTGGGTGTGGAGAATGGAGGACAATGGACATCTGCCCTCCAGATGCCTGGGAAGTCCTTGTGTGAGCACTCAGGGCTCACAGGTCTTGGGAAGATGTATCAGATTTCAGCCGGCTCGACGTCATATGGAATCAGAAAGGAAACCAGCCGGCCAGTGCATCACCCACACTTGTGTGGACAGAGTCTGGTGAATCAGCATGCTGTCCGCTTATGCATGCATTCATATGTTTTAGTATGTTGAGCATCTTTGCTTTAGTATGTTGAATGTTATTACTCAACACTGTAAAACCCCTCCATGATAGAGTGAAGAACAAAAAGACTTACTCTGAAGGTCAGTGGGCACAGCAGCCACAGGAAAGTACTAAATAATTCCTGGGAAAACTTTAAGGAGCAATTTAGTGGTACCCAAATGCCAGGGGTCTCAAGGCACAGTAGTTTGGTATATTGTACAAAACAATGTACAGAATTTCAGTTCCAATAAAATAAAACAAAACTTCCTCCACATTGTCATGTATGTTACTTCAAAGTGCCACAGTATACTCCAGAGTGGGCACACCCCACATTTTGCATACCCACTCCCCAAACATGAAAGCCCAGATTACCTCCAATTTACTACAGTGACATTAACTCTGACAATAAACATCCTCAAATCAGATGGGCAGGCTGCACCCATGAACTTTGGAGTCGCTGGGGCCAAAGGTATATTTCCTGCTCTGTCCCAGGGTGAGTGGCTCCTCCTAGGGCAGTGGTGGCAAACCTATGGCACTCGTGCCACTGCCAGCACACAGAGGCCTCTCTGTCAGCACACAAGCCAAGTCGTCCCAGCAGCTGAACACTGGACAAAAGTTTTTGTTTTTGTTTTTTCCCCTCAAGAAGTTGTTTTTTCTAAACGAAAAAAACTAAAATCTCAGTATTCAGGTTTAGTTGGAGTGTTGGCATTTGCAGTAAGTGGGTTTTGGGTTGCAGTTTGGGCACTCAGTATCTGAGATCATAACATTTTCCACAAACGTGGCTGGCGTGACCAGGGGTGAGGTTTGGGACAATGCCAGCCTCACTTGTAACTAGCCTGGGATGGAGGCCACATGGCCTTGGCACTCGTATCCCTGCTGGAAAGCTGTGATTCAGCCTCACACAGGCTAGAGGAAGCTGGGCAGGGAAGTCTTTGTCGCATCCAGAGACAGGAGATAATGACAGAGATAATACAATATGATCTGCAATTATCTCTGTCACATTCATCCACAAATGGCCCGTTCAGCAACCCAGACTGTTTATCCATGTGGATTCTTGGGCTTTTTCTTTAGTTTGCAGGAGTTCCTCAGATATCCGAGACCCTTACCACTCTGCTGGTTTTAGACATGGCAAATACCTTCTTGTAGGCTACCTGGACTCCTCCCTTGGCCACGGTCTCCTGCAATGAACACATTTCATTCATTTATTTGTTCTTGTCTGTGTCTTTAAAATATGTCACAACAATATTCTGCTCCATTTTTTCTACTTTATACATTTGTGGTTTTATTTTTGGACTCAATTTTTTTTTTTTTGGCTTTTTGAGACAGGATTTCACTATGCAGTTCAAACTGGCCTTGAGTTCACTTTGTAGCCCCGTCCCGAACTTGCTACGATCCCCCTGCCTCAGCCTCCCAAATGCTGGGATTACAACTGTTTATATACCACTTAGGAAACCGATGATCAGTTTCTCTATCTGATGTACTCGTTCTCCCAGTGCCATTTACAAGAGGATTCCTCCTTCCTCCGGCTCTCATCTGGTTCCCCTTAATCATAGGCTGTTCCCTCACATGTACGCTGTCCCTCTGAGGGCTCTATGGCAGCTCCATGGTCTTGTGTCCATGCTGGCTTGTTTTGTGGCTTTGACTGGGTCTCTTTAGGACAACCCAGTCCCAGTGCATGAGTACCAGGTCCAAGGTGCCATGGGAGAGAGAGGCAGGCAGATCCTTGACAGGATGGGGTGCAATTTTGGGGGCTCACTGATAGAAGTACGGTCCTGGGCAGCAACGAGACCATTTGGGTCAAAAGAGGGATATGCATGGGGGTTGGGACAAAAGTGCCTTCATTCTGACTGGAGTGTACCTGGCTTTTTAAAGCTAATATCAGACACTTTCTTGCAATCAGAGTCTGGCTGTAAAGACCCACGCATTGCTTGAATGGTTTTGTCCATCACAGGTGATGGAAAACTATGTAGGGCTTCTCTGGGACCAGGGGGCAAGATGGCTACTCGTGCCATGCTGAAAACGTACAGAGTTTTAATGTAATTAAGGCAATCCTCCACCCTTCCTTCTTGGGGTCTTCCTAACAATTCATGGCTTGAATTACTTTGGTATGTGTGTGTGGTTATTTTGTTTTATAGGCACAATTTAGGTATACATAATGGTCACACTCAACACAGGGAATTTGTACCTATACATGGATATATCTTGGTTCTTTTTTCCCGTCCGCATTTCCTCCCACCCAAGCCTTTTTCCCCTCATTTACAAAAGCTCTGTTTCCATTTTTCCTTTTTTTTTTTTTTTCTGGTCCCTTCTTTCTTTTCCCCTCTCCAATTTCTAGTTCCCCTTTTCTACTGCATGTTTGGTTCCTATTTCATAACAGCTAGTATACATTGTGAAACTTATGTACACTTTCGGTTTCTCACGCCAGAGAAACAACGGGGTGTTTACACACATGTCCCATTTACTTTACTGAAGAGAAGGGGACATCATGGCTTGTGCTGTTTTACATAAAGCAAATGACTTTCCAGCCTCTCCCAGATGACAGGCCCTGACTGGAAGCCAGGAAGGAGATGGGGGCTGGGGAGGTGAGCAGCAGGTAGAGGGACCACAACTCTGCTTGCTGGGTGGGGACAGCAGTGACTCCACAAGAGGAAGGGGCACTGAGGAGCCAGTCTGTGGTTCAACACATTTAGGTATGTGAGGGCAGAGGGACTTAAGGACTGAAGCTCTGGACAGGCCTCCTAGGAAGGCCAGGAGGAAGACGGGAAGCCTGTAGCTTAGGGTTGGAGCAGAGCTTTGGGGTTTTCTGTCTAGGGCCTGGCAGGAGCTTTATGACTCTGGACTCAATACTTCATCAGAGTCTCAGTTTTCTCACAAAAGATGGGGATGATGATGGTGGGTGATAATAAAGCCTCCAGACATAGTACCAGGAACAGAGACTGGCTTCTGGTGGGACAGCACATGTTATGGCGAAAAAGTCTAAATGACAAGGCGAGTTCTCAGGAGCAGCTGGGCTGGGTGTGGTGGTGCAAGCCTGTCACCCCGGCACCCAGGAGGCTAAGGCAGGAGGATCTCTGCTGCCAGCCTGAACTACACAGTGAGTGAGACCCTGTCTCCAATGGCAACAAAAAATGCAGAGAGGAACCTGACTGGCAGGTGCCTGGGTGAGGGCCTTGGCGTCTGGGCCTGCAGCCAAGGAAGGCATGGTTGCTCACCCCACTGTGAGGCCACAGGGCATATTTCTGCAGCCCGTTTCCTCCCCATAAAAGGCGCTGGTACCGTGCCTTGGAGGCGTCTTTGGAATGACTCAATGAAGTACACTGAGGTCTCAGGCACGCGGTGAGGGCTGAGTGACGCTACCTGGAGCCTGTTCCGAGGCTGCTGGTAGTTCTATGTAGCATAAGGATGGTTAGTGGGAGTTGGGGTTTGGGGTTCAGGGAAAGATTCAGACAGTCCCACAGTGGGGGTTGTGCAGGGGCTGGAAGAGGAGGCGAGAAGAGTGGGCTGCCCGCTCAGTGCTCCCTACTGCATGGTGCTGGGGTGGAACCCAGGGGCTCACGCACACACTGCCAGTGAGCACACCCCAGCTCCCGTCCCCTCCTTACCCTCCAGCCCCAGTGGGGTTTGTGCTCACGTCCCCCACTCCCTTCGCTTTGCCGACAGCCTGTCCACTGAGGCCTTCTCTGTGCCGAAGTCCTCTTCCCCAACCCCCACCCGCAGTGGCTTCGGCCCGCCCTGCCCTCCCCACTCTATTACCTTCTTCCTTGTGCCTGCAAGTGCCACACCAGTACTGCTGCTGGGCTGTCACAGGAGATCAGGGACTCTGGGGAATCAGGAGGAAGAAAGGAGGGGGCAGGGGGCCAGCATCTCGGATGTGGCCTCAGTGCCTGACACTGCTAGCTAGATGTGGCTGACGGAGTCGCTCATTTTTCACTCTGTCTTTAGAGGCATCTTGTCCCCTCAAGCTGCAGGTGGCAAGGCATGCTGTAGGGCTGCTGACTTCCCCAGACACAAACACAGCCAGGTGCCCCCAGGTCTTCAGAGTGCTGGTCACACTGACACAGCCCCCCAACCCCATGCCCCTGCTCTGGCGTGGGCTCAGGAGCACTGACACCTGGGAAGCACCTGCTGCGCCCTCTCTCACCTGTGGTCTGAGCTTGTCTCTCTCTTGGTCACCCCAGCCCCTCCCCTCTGAGACAAAGATGTGGGAGACAACTCCAGTGACTCCTCTTGATTATAAAAACAATTGCTGCCACTTTGATTATACCAGACTGATTTCCTTATACTGATATGCACAGAGCTGGCTATGGTATTTCTTTCTCTCCTCAATTGGCTCGAAACCTTACAAATAAGGCCAGCCAAGTATTGATATGTAAACTCTAAAGCCATCAGACAGTCTCCTGTGCTAGATGTTAGAGCCATTAGCTCCAGGAATGTCAACTGGGAATGAGCCTCAAAGTAAAGAGGCTATGACTCCCCAGGGCACAAAAGTTTACATGTCAGAAACCTAAGCCACAGCCTCCCAAGACAGTTCAGTTGCTACCTTAATTGAATTATGCAAATTGATCCTTCTGCACATCCTTATCTTTTTTTGCAGAGATGCTTTTCTCCCCAGCTGGCCAGCCAGCTCAAGTTACTCACTCTAGTTCCTGTAATTCCCGGCCATCCTCACTGTCACATCCCTGAGTCACCCCCCTTCTTCACAAGACAATAAATGCTGGGAGAGGCCCACGATCAGGGCCTTTTCCTACACACCCTCACAGGAATTGGATTTAGGACCCCTTGGCTGCCCTTGGAATATGTCTTGGTGTCTTTACTCTCGCCATGGGTTGCATGAGAGGTGGTAGATTGGAATTAACTTGCTGGAATTCTAGTAACATCTCAATGGAATTACAAATACAACTTTTTGGATTGTAAGGAAAACTAGAAAAAGGAATTACAATACTTAGATGACTGTACACAACATTTGGGATTGCAATAAAAGTGGCTGCGAATTCCTGACCAAGCTCCAAGGTGGCACAGACGAGGTACGCTAGGACTGTCTTGTGGAGAGGGGAGAGGCCCAGTTTGCACAGAGCACCTACCACACTTAGGGTTTAGGGTTTAGAGGGACAGTCCTGGGGTTCTCTCTTCCAGCTCCAAAGCAGCAGAGGGCAAAGGGAAGTGGCTCATTTTTCAAGACTCAGCAGCACCCACCAAAACCCAAGCAGAGTGAGCAACTCAGAGACTCCCGCTCTATGTCCCAAACACCAGATTCCACAATCCAAAGGAAGGGTCAGGTCACTATCCTACCATTTCCGGTAGCTGCTGAGCTGACAGGAAGCAGAGGGAGCAGTGCCCACCTTTGGAGAAGGCTGGTCTCAGAGGCCGAGGTGATAAAGGTGCTGGAGGCAGGGGGAGAGGTGGCTGACGTGGAGGGGTGAGTCTTCTGCTCCTGGGAAGGTTCACAGAGCCCAGGCACAACCCAGGGGGGAGATCCTCACCTGGCTGGGCCAGTTCCCTCACCTCTGAGGGCTTTTTCTACCACACGGGGTATCCCTGGGCCTCAAAGTGGGTTTACAAGGCAGGAATCCAAGGAGAGGGTATGGAAAAGAAGATGAGAGCCAGGACGGGGGGCCTTTGCAATGTCCGACTGCAGCGACGCACCTGAGCAGGCAGAGGGCACCAGCTAAGAGTTCTCCCAGGCCCAGGCTGTGACACAGGGGAAATTGGGTGTGGTCCTAGGGAAGCTGCCAGAGGTTGTCCTGCCAGTGGCTTAGGTGTTGGGTGGTTCTATCTGTGTTGGACACCAAGAGCTCTTAGCAAGGGAGTAGAGCAGTGATTTTCAGATAGCCAACTTGAAGGAGCAAGCAAATTTCAGGCATGCCCCTACCAAAGTCCAGCAGCTGTGACTCAGATGGCTCCAGGGCACACAGACAACTGTGACTTCCCAGGGTTTGACTCTGCCACAGAGCTGGGCCCTCTAGACTTCACCTCCCTCCCCAGAGCTACTGGGCCACCTTCCATCCCCTGCCGTATCAGCCCAGGGAAGGGAGCAGCCCTGGGCTGGAGCAGGGTGCAGTACCGTGCTCAAGGGTGCCCGTATGCTGCATGCTGTGTGAGCAGTACAGGTGTGGAATTTCCCCCTAGGTGTGGTTCCCATTGCCAGCTACTGGCTAGACCTGTGATAGCAGGACTAGACATCAGGGTTGAATCGAGGCCAAGAGACACATATTGTACATGAAGTTTTGGTTCCTGCGTTGGATTTCCCGCACATTCAATTCAACCCCATGATTTCCTTCCTTTCCTACACACTGCACTGACCCAGGTGTTTTGGGAAGTCCCTAGAAACTTGAGAGGCTGTGGAATTTTCTGATGCCACCCCTGGGGAAGGGTGGGTGGTAGTTGTTGGTGTGTGCAGAGCCTGGACTCACCCCACAGAGGGGGGAGCCTATGTTTGACTGCGACTGGCAGACTGTGACTCAGCAGTCACAAAGGGGCAGGCACAGTACCCTACCAAACTTGGTGCATAGAGCCTCAACTGTCTCTTTACAGCCCCACAGCTACTTCATGGAGCAGAGAAGTGATTGTTATCTTTCCTGTTTTGAGGGTCAAATGCAGGCTTGAAGAGCCATATCCCAGATCAGCCCAAACCAGACTCCTGGTCCAGTGCTCATTTCACTTTCCATGGCAAAGAATTTTCTTCCTGGAGGGGCAAAAAGATTCTTGGGGTCATCTTTAGAGGGGTCTTCCTAATGGAGAAGGGGCTGGAGTGATGTCTCCACTGGCTTGGAGGAAAAGGTGGAATGAGAGAATTTTAAACCACAGAGCTACAGGGACCACCAGGGAGGGTGCCATGGGCACAGTTCCCTGGCTGAACCAATTTTCAGTTCCCCATGCCAAGGACAGTTCCTTGGGGGCTATGCAGGTGCACCTGTCAGGCTGGAGGGCTCCTCTGCAGCCAGGGCGGAGCCACAAGCCTACCCGTGCCACTGCCCCTTGGGTGGGGCGGTTTGCTCGGCTCCTGCTGTCAGGGAATCCACAGCCTCACAGACTCAATTCCCCACTCTCTCTGCCCCATCCCGGGAAGGGGAAGCCACTGGGTAGATGAGGCATCTAGGGGTGGACATCGTTCTGCTGCTCAGTTCTTTCTCCACCGTCTCCCAGGTTTGACCTGGTGAGAGCAAGAAAGCGCAGCCTTCCTTCCCGGGGCCGGAGCACCAGGCAGGGCATGTGCGGAGAGGTAGCGAGTCCTCTGCCATCTCTCAGGGTTGGGAAGGCCCTGGCAGACTGAGCTTGGTCAGGGCCTTTCAGTGATCTCTGTCCATGTCACCCACCAATCTTCTCCCTACCACTATCCTGACGTGAGACGTGTAGGCTTCCTGCTTTTCATTCCTGGCCACGCAGCTAGGTTCTGAGCTCATGGGACTTTGAGTTTGCAGCTCTGGGAATACAGCCCAGGGCCTTATGAGAGTCTACACTGAGTCACACCCCGCCCTACCATATGCATGTTTATTGTCCTCCAGACCCTCGTCCCATGCTTCCCGGAATCAGGAGTGCCCTCCCTCCCTTGGCCAAGGCTAGCCAAATCCTTGATCAGAGATGAAAAAGCATTAGGGAGTGTTCAGGGAAATTCTGGGATAGCTAGTGTTCTGTGTCCATTTCTGTCATAATACTGTAAATGACAAGCAGGGGAAGAAAAGGGAATTCTTATAAGCTAGCAGTGACACACTTGTCACCAACATAAACAGGAAGGGAAGGAGAGCCAGAGGGGGACAGTTCTCCCTTGCTCAGGGGAACTGGCTTCAACCACTGACCTTGGCAGCAGGTGGCCCCAGCTGGGGCCTCAAGAAGGAAGTGTCCCTGGAGCCCCTGGTCTTAGGGCCACACCCCGGTCTCCCGAGGGTATGAATCATTGTTGAAGGGAGAAATGAGCCTCTTCTAAACAGAAGGATAAAAATCACTGGCTATATTTCGGTGGTTGGCCACAGATACTGTGCGTATAGTTAGAGGGCGAAGGGCTGAGACCTTACCCCGCCAGCAGCAGCAGGGATGACTTCCGACTGCCTTACTCTCGGTCCCAGAGAGCAGCTCCCAAGGGCAGGGACAGGGTGAGCCAGCGGGAGGCTCTAGAGGAAGTACTGTCTCTCCTGGAAGCAGGATTCCCGTATGCAGAGGAGGACTTACTTTAAACCCCTGTAGTCATCACAATATGGACTTTTCCCTCCCACCCATTCTTAGTCAGCGAGCTTCTACACAGCAGAATTCCACAGGCTTGGGGCTGCCACCCACCTCTTGCTGGGCCGGGGGCCAGGCTCTTTGGGCCACCTGCAAAGAGACATTCTCTGGTGTTGGTCTGTCAGGAGTTGAGGCTCTACCGACTCCTGAGCCAGTCCCTGCTTGCCGCAGTGGCTGAGCGATCAGGGAGGGAGATGGCACCATGGCCTCTTCTGCTGCCTGTTCCTAGTAAGGCACTGAGTGAGGACTCTGCTGGGATTACTCAGGCCCACACCCCTGGGCCCAAACAGTGACCAGGGCTGAAAATCTGCACGACTGGGCCGGAAGCATTCTTGATTCCTAGCACAAGGCTGAGGTCAGGATCCGGCCTTGGTGACTTCTGGAATAGGGGGAAACTGGGGACAGAATCCAGGGCCTTTACACCGAGCTCTATTCTCAGCCCTTTCCAGTTTTGAGACAGCCTAGGCTGGGCTCAAACTTGTGATTATCTTACCTCAGCCTCGCAGAGTGCTGAGATTACACACATCCACCTCTGTGCCTGGCACTGGTGACGTTTTAAAAAAGGCATTTAATTCTTCAAAAACGCTTCTGAAAAAGTTAAGTGAAGCTGAGCATGAGGGTGCCAGCCTGTAACCCCAGCACTCTGCAGGGTGAGGAAGGTCAGAAGTTCCGAGCCCCACTAGGTAACTTTAGTGACTAAGTGAGACTGTTTCAAAACCCTAAAGGCTCTGGGTTCAATTTCCAGTAAAACACACATGCATGCACAAATAAAAAGATAAAATAAAAGATGAAGTGCTACCGGGGCGGGAGCTGACAGCTGCTGCTGGGTTTTTCTTTTTTCCTAAGCAACTGTTTCCGCCTTGCCCAGTGGCCTGGGCACTTCTTGGTCTGGCTCAGCACCTTCACCATCATTACCTGGTGACTCCTTGTCTGAGACAATGGCTCCATGGGGGATGGGGACCTATGACATACCCCTGGGGCCACTGGGGGCGCAGTTCTGATAGGGCTGGCTTGGTGGTATGGAGTCAGAGGTGGCCAGTTTGTTCCGGAAACGCTGTCTGCCCATAGTGACCTGTATCTCTTAAGTTTGTGAGCACAAACACATCTGGCCTAGCATTTAAAATAATTAAAAATAAATGTACAAGTTCGTTGGGTCACTGGACAGACAGGAAGTGACCTTGGGCTGCAGGGGCCCCTGCCTCTTGGTCCTTGGGGTTCATAGCCTCTTCTCCAAGGTGAACTCTTTTATGCCTCCAGAATTCAACCCTTTGAGGCACTGTCATGGATACACTGGTGGTCATGGCCCCACCTCAGACGGGGATGGCGAGGTGCTGGTTATCTGAGGTGCCTGAATGCTTGTTGGGTGGTCTGAATCCATGCTGTTTATTATATAGGGAGAACTTCTGTCCTGATCCTGCCTAGTCCTGGGCTGCCACCCCTTCCACAACTGGCCCACCATGGCCCAAGGACTGGACTCCGCACTTGAGAAGTAGCTGTCACTGGTTAAGAAAGGCTGTGGGCCCACCGAAGGGAGGGTGGTAAGTGGGCGAGCGTGTCCTGGAGAAAGTCCTCTCTCTTGCTGCTGTGCTTAACAGATGGCCTCTTAGGCAGAGGCAGTGGCACATGTGCCTACACACAGAACCTGGGGCTCCCACTTTCTACCTATACCCCTGCTGCAAAAAGACCTTAAGGTAGAGGTCACAAGGTTTGGGGTGGCTAAGAAATGCCAGCAGGCGAGGCTCAGCAGCACCAGGCTGTGGGGGAGGATTACCAGAGGGGCTCCTGGCTCACGACCACAGTGAGGCTCCAGTAGGGTTGGCGTTTGGGCAGTCACGCTCACCTAAGATGACGGCTTCTTCCTACCCTCACACGGGGTGAGGGGATCCTCAAGGCAGACAACACGAAGGAGTGTGTTGCTAAGGGGGCCCATCTGGCTGGTTCAGGAAGTGACAGCACATTTTTTTCTGTAGTATTAGTGACTCAAGGTCTTTGTACTGTGCTACATCCCCACCTCTTGTTTTACTTTGAGACAGGATCTCACTCACTGTCCCAACTGCCCAGGCTAGACTTGAACTTGCAATCCTCTTGCCTCAGACTCCCAGAGTACTGGGATTAGAGGCATGCACCATCGTTTCTGGCTTCCTTCTCCGCTTTTGAATGGGATGGGACCAGGGATATAGCTCAAGGACAGGGAGACTGCCTGGCAAGCAGGAGGTCAAGTTCCATTCTGGCTTTAAAAAAAAAAAAAAAGTTGACTGTGATGCTTAAGAAGGGACTCTGGGAGAATTTAAGCTCAAGGTTTGGAAGCCCTGAGTCATAGTGGTTTCTTGAGAGGAAGAGGGGGCTCACAAGCCTGCCTTTCTGCCTGTCTGCCCAAAACAACCATCACCATTTCCTGCTACTTGGGTTTGCAGTGAACTGTGGTCAAACCTTGTTCCCCTTTGGGAAACAGATGAGAATTGGGACCAGGCTACTTCCAAGCCTCACTTTTTATTCTGGGCGTGGATATTAGGGATTGGACTCAAGGATGCTCTACCACTAAGCTCCACCACTAGCCCTTTTCATTTTGTCTTTTTGAGACAGGGTTTCACTCTGCAGTTCAGGCTGGCATTGAGCTCACTTTGTAGCTCAGGTTGGTCTTTAACTTGCAATGATCCTCCTGCTTCAGCTTCCTGAGTGCTGGGATTACAGGTGTATGCCATCACGCCTGGCTGCTCCCTTTTCATTTTTTGAAACAGGGACTCATTTAGCTGCCCATGGTGGTCTTCAGCTTGCTCTCCTCCTGCTTCAGCATCCCGAGTAGCTGGGACTGCAGGGGGGTGGGGGCACACCTGTACCTGCCTCCAAGCTCCACGCCTTCCCTGCAGACAAGGGCCATGATCCACATTTCCTTTCAGGTCTATGGCCCTGGCATATTCCTTCTGTGCTGGTCATGATTTTGTCTCCTCTGGTTTCATGTGCCCATACTGGTACTGGTCAGGCCTCCTACTTTCAGAGTAGCTGTACCTTAGTAAGCCCTGGCTTTGGTTTCCCCAGCAGGGACTCCAGCTGGCTCCAGGCTCCAGTGGTTGGCATTTCTCCCTGCTGCTTCCTTACTTCTTGAAGTCTGTGGTCTGCGATGTTCCCGATGTGTGCCTGGGAGAATCACGTGCTATGCTGGGAGAATCCTGGGAAGTGGCCGGCAGTGTGCCATGCTGGGAGAATCCTGGGAAGTGGCCGGCAGCAAAGGGAGAAGAGCTGGCCAGGCTCCTTCCCTTGCCTCTGGGTGATGCCTCCCCGCTCATGAAAGGTGGTTTATCAGTGCTCTCCAGGGCCCTGTGCACTGGAAAACTCAGGGACACGGAGCTCCCTGGCCAGATGGAAGGAAGGGCCCAGGACCTCAGGATCATTCTAGTTTGAATCTCTGTATCAAAGACATGTTTCCCAGAGGCCACAGACAGGGGCTCCTTCTTACCAAGCAGGAGCCTCTGGCAGCTTCGCAAACGACAGCAGATGATGGCTGAGTTGGGATAACATGGGAAACTGAGGGAAAAAAAGCACAAACTAAAAAACAAAACAAAACAAAACAAAAACCCAACTTTTCAAACCACCTTGTATACATACACACATTAGACCTATGGTTTCTATGGACACTGCCTATTTGCAGACATGGCTCACTCACTACCAGGCACAGAAAAATGACTGAAGAAATACTCTGTATTTCTTTTAAAAATTTTATTGTGCATAAAATGGATCATTCTCCTTTGTGAGTCACAAGTTCAGATGTTATCACCTTTTTTTTTTTCCCCTCAGAGTTGGGATGGAACCCAGAGCCTCACACATGCTAAGCACACACTGTACCACTGAGCTACACTACCGCGCCCTAAGCTTTTTATCAAACTCTTCTTTCACTGCTGGTCAAAATCAGCTTGGGGAGGCAGTTGGGGACAAAGGCCAAAGATAGTGATTGAGCAGGGTTAGAATCTCACGTGGAGCTGCTGGTTGGCCTCAGGCTGGGGCATGGAAGCGGTGTCTGCCTGTCTCTAACAGGTGCCACTGTGGGTTCCCACTGCACTCAGCCTTGCATTTGGGGTCACTCCAATGGACTCTGGCTTTTGTATCTGTATAGACTCCGCCTCCCTGCAGTCAGGGAAAAGCTTAATTCTTGGGAAGAAAAGCTGGCACAAACTGCATGCATTTCCAGAGATGGAAAGACTTCATGCAGCAAACCCCCAGAGCACAGAAATCGACTAGTGGTTACAAACTGGGGGCTTTAAAAAGTGCTCTCTGAGCACCTGATATCTTAACAGTGTTGGGGGACCTCTGACTGGCTGGTGGATTCCTGAGGCCTCTCTGCATTCTTTGGCCCCCTTGAAAGTGACTGCAGGCAGCAGCATGTGCTTTGGAAAGCTGCAGTGGTGTCAAGGCTGACAAGGACCGGGCAGCAGCAAGAGGCTATGTGAGGCCACTTGAGGCACAGCACTATGGCTGCGGTCACTCTGCAAACTGCTTTCCTGTTCTGGAGTTAGTGGAACAAAGGGGATAGAGGCAACTCTGTGGGGTTTGAGGTTGGGGACAGAGTAAGGGAAAAGGCCACACAGGCAAGGAAGGTCCTGTCTCCAGTCGGATATTTATTGGGAAACGGGGGTTTGAAGATGGGATGGAGAACACTCTCCTTCCTGCCTCTAGGAAAAAAGAATAAACATGGAGACTGCCTCGCTGGAAAACAGGACACTAGGAAGTCAGAGCTGTGGTGGCTGCAGTGGCACATCTAGGTTCCCAAAGACAGTTGGCAGATTCTAGACAGAGTGAAGAAAAGACAGCTTCTTTGCTCCTTTGTAGTTAGATGAATGTTTGAGTTGAGGCACAGTGTGGTTCCACAGAAGTCCAGGGTCAGCATGGCCCCCTGTCCCATCCCACCAGGAGTGGCCACAGTACCTTCTCCTGGATGGGCCTGGCACTGACCCCCCTGGGCTGACGGTGTGCTGATTCTTGTGATAGGTAAGCACTTACCTACCACTCTCCAACCCAGTTTTCTCAGTTTGTGGCTTGGATGAGCTGTGTACAGCTAGTCTGGCTGAACCATGAGAATGAACAGTTTGGCATAAGGGGCTGGTTACATGGTGCTTATTAGCCCTTGCTGCCTCAGGAGATCCTAGTATGGGGAGAGAAGAGAGGGCTGGAGTCGCCTGTTTGCCTGGAGCAGCCTAAATCCCAATGCCTGTGCTCCAGTTTGGCTGGCCCTTAGGCCAGTCTGAATCCGTGGTCCCACCCTACACAGTCTTGCCAGCCCAAGGGGGTTTATGCCCAAGCTTTAACACATCTGCAGAGGGAGGGGACACCCTGGCACCAAAACCAAGAGAAACATCCCAATGGAGAGAGAGAGCAGAGTGGCATTTCTGCCTCCCAGCTCCCCCACAGCAGTGCTGAGATGCATCTCCCACAGACAAATGATTCCGATGTGTAAGGCCAGGGCCACAGCAAGGGCAGGCTGGTGGGTGGGTGGGGCAGATGACAGTTACTAGAGGGGACAGAAAAACTGTGAACAAGGGCCCAGAGGGTCTCGAGCTGCTCCCTGATGCCAACCAGGTCAGTAACACTACCAAGAAGCTAATAAATAGATGCATGTAACAAGCGTTCAGTCTCGAATCAGACTGGGTGTGGGATGTTGCAGAGGCCTCTCTGTCTCTCCTACACGCAGGTGCCAGGTGATCAGTGTCTCTAGGAAGGATATAAAAATGAAGTTGCTTCTTTTCAAGTATTAAAAAAATAAGTTAATTGACAAAAAGGGTCCGAAGTGGCTGAGCATCTTGCCAAGTTGTCAGCTTCTTTCCAATGTGCAAATGCAGGAAGAACTGGTGGGCAGAAGGTAACCTCCTGCCCACAGGAAGTGCTGAACAATGACAATGCCTGTCTGTCAACAGGAGGCCTGATGCGTAGGGCCACCCCCAGCCCTCGAAATCAGTACTTTCCAGTGTCAAAATGGTTGTGAACTGAAAGCAAAATGCAGCAATCCACGGGCCTCAGGCTGTGGTCAGTGAGAGCAGAGGCCTGCAGCTTTGGCCATTTGAGGGCCAACGTGCGGTAGGGCTGGGGATGACCCCTCCTGCATCCTCCTAACTTGCATAATGAATGCGGAGTCTGCCAACCCTCAGCTTCCCCTGTGATGCTGGCTTGCGCACTGACCTGGCCGGCTCTCTTGTGGATCTCTATGACTTGCTTTTGCGTGGTGTCTTTTCCTTTCTTTGGTGGCGCTTCAGGAAGTGTGAAGACAACAGCTGCACTGCTCCGCGGAGTGCTCTCCGTGGCTGTGGTGACTTTGAAGAGAGGGAGCAGTCTCCTTCCTTACCAAATGTGCCAGCGAAAGGAAGGTGCACCAGGCAGCATCCTTAGGGTGGTGCAGTTTCCTCCTCTCACGCACGAATTCCTGGTGGGCCTCTTCCCAGGAGGCAGCGTCTCCTCAGGTCATCACTGTAGCCTGGGCTTTCCCACAGCACACAAGAACATGGCCCTGAATGTGACTCCCAGGCAGTGCCAATCTCCTCGGATGCTGGCTCCGGGGCTGGGAGAGGCTGGCAGGCAGACGCCAACACACAAGCCAGTGCACCTGCAGGAGCTCAGGACCAGTTCAGGCTGAAGCCCTTCGACAGCATGGCGGCTTCCAGGTCCTTGTCCTCCTCTTTTTCCCGGAGCCGCTGCTCTTCCAGCAGGGCAACAAGGGAGTCTCTCTGCTCCACCACCTCCAGCATCTCGTTCAGGATCTTCTTCTCCTCTGACAACTCCCCCTCCGTCTTCAGGTGATCTGGAAGAGCAGCCAAGGGCAGCAGGTGGGCAGTCTAGGAGGTGGCAGCGCACCCCGGCCTCTGGGTGGTGTGCTGGGCTTACCTTCCACGGCCATGCGCTCTCGCAACTCCTGCTGCAGTCGGCTCTGCCGGTCCTCCAGCTCCAGCTCCCGAGCACTGAGATGGGGGAGACGGTGACAGTGACTCCAACACCTCACCAAGTCCAGGCTGGAGCAGGCCTAGTTCTGCTATTTTCCCTCGCTAGAGCCAGCACCCCCCCCCCACCGATACTCACAAAATCATCAGCTCCGACTCGTAGCGCACCATAGCGTTTTTTTCTTGCACCAGCTTGAACCATTCCTGCATCAGCTTGGGGTCATCCTTCTTGCCCATGCCTGCCAAGAGAGACTGAGCATCAGGCAGCAGGAACCGGCTGTGCCTACCCTGGCCCAGAGGGAGCCATCACACTGGGGCAAATGTGCAAAGAGCGCCGAGCAAGATGCTGTCGGAACACTCTCAAGCCAGGTCCAAGGTTTGCCTACCGCCTTTGGGGAGAGGGCAGAGAATGACAGCCCCTGCACTGTGCCTCCCCGGGGTCTAATGGGGCATATGCCTGCTAGCTGCCCTGCCCTCACCCCCACAGTGACCCTGGCCGTGGGGACTGTTCTTCCTCACAGGCTTGCTGGTACCTTCCTGCTCAGTGGCTTTCCTACGGTATGTTTTAAACTGCTTTGCTGCCAACCATCCCCACCTACATTTTTCATTCATTTAATATTTGGCACTTGCTGTGTTCCAGTCTAATGAATAGGGGACAAATGTAAACTGAAAAACAATTTTTTTTTTCAGTGCTGCAGGTCAAAACCAGGGCTTCTTGCGTGTTAGACATGAGGCAAGTGTACTACCGCTGAGCTGTAGACCCAGCCTTCACACTTTATTCCTTTAAGTTACACTCATTTAACCCAGTTCTTTCTCTGGGGTCACTACTGTTAACAATTCATCACTGCTTTGCATCCTCACCAGGAGGCACCATTCCCCTCCCGATTGTGGTTTTAGGGATTGGACCCAGGGGCGCTCTGCCACTGAGCATCCCCAAACCCATTTTATTTTTAGACAGGGTCTCTCTAAAAGTTGCCCAGGCTAGGGTTAAACTTGTGATCCTCCTGCTTCAGTCTTTACACAGCTGGAATTACAGACTTGTGCTGGCAGGAAGATGTCACTCGTTAACTTGTCGCCTGCCATGTTTCCCGTGGAACGAGCTAAAGGGTCCTGTGCGGCAGGTACAGGGCATGCTGGGTAACTATCAGCCTTCTCACTGGCAGACTCTGGGAGAGGAGGCGACTGTGCCCTGCTCTGTCCCTGTTCTAATCTCAGCAGCAATGCTGTCTCCAGATGCCCTGAACTAACACATGGTCAGGCCCTGAGTTTCCGGCTCTGTGCTTAACTGTAGCAGGAGGATAAAGAACTCTGCAAGGAATAAACCACCCAAGGAGGAACCAAAACTCTTTTCTCCTTGGAGCTTGAAGATGCTTATGGCAAATGTGTAGTCCTGGCTCAAAGACAGAATGTCAGTGGCTCTTTAATATTTTCGATTAAAAATTGTTTTGATTTTTTTTGATAGAATCTTGCTATGTAATTTATATTGGCCTCAAATTTGCTATGTAGACCAGGATGGCCTCGAACTCAAAATGATCCTCCTGGCTCAGCCTCCTGCGTGCTGGGATTATAGGTATGTGCTACCAAGCCCGGTTACAAACTGTTTTGAGAGTCTCATGAAAGCTAAGGATTCCTCCCAGAAAAATGCTTACCTGTACATATCACTTTCATTCATTTATTTATTTCTGGTATGGGGATGGAACTCAGGGTTCTGTGAATCTTAGCTGACCACTGGCCACATCCCCAGCTCGATATTACAAAGAATTCTGGGGTGTTCATAAACTTTCCAAAGCCAAGCTACAGGCTTCAGATTAAGAGGTGATGGGCTGGGAAATCTCTCCAAGTCCCTTCTGTTTCCTGAGTTGTCTGGTTGGACCATGCCCCGGGGACAGGGGGCCATCTCCGGTGGCAGAGCCTTACTCTTGCTTGTGCCTGGCCACCTGACCTTGCACACCAGGCGAAGTCAGAGCTCCTATGGCACCCACTGTCTGCTCCATATGTGAGGCCTGCGCCGGTGAGGTTTTAGTCAGTGGCCACCCTCTGGAGAGGCAGAAACGTGTAGTGTTCACACAAGCAAGGGTTAGTGTCTGCGCGTGCAGCTCTGCTCTGAGGGGGTGTCCTGCCCACGCCCTACTCTTGGGGACGGGATCCCGGCTGTAGAGCCTGTCCCGTGGAGTCCTGCCTGTGCGTTGGGGCCTGAGCTCTCCTCACCCAATCCAATAGACTTGGGTCCTGGCTCCGTTCCACGCATTCCTCCCAGCGTCTCTGCACAGTGTGCCCGCATGGCCATGAGGATGGAGCCCGAGGCATGCAGGCCGCTCGGCGTCTTGCCCTCCTGCCCGCCTCCCAGGTGTAAAGACGGAGCCCCCCACCGGGGACATCTGAACACTGCTCATGAGCCATGGCGGTGCTCGGTCACAGCGATGAGCAGGGGATGTGGTAGGGGGGTGAAGTCAATGTCAGGGCCATGGGGAGCGGAGGAGGAGGTTAGCGAGGGTTAGTCATGGCCACACTCCCCCTGCCCCTTTCCACATGCCTGGTCAAAGACAGTCTTATCACCACGACAGACTTCAAATCAGACAAACTTAAAACAAAACACACTCAGCAAGACACGAGGTAGAGAAGTTTGCTTTTTGTGGTTGTGTTGGTAAAGAACTCGGGGCACTTGTGTAGACCAATCTTTGTAAGGACAGTATTCCTTGACTCTGTCAGTGCAAATTTCTGCCCTGTGGGGTCATCCCCATGTCCCCAGCCCTCTGCCTGGTGGCCCCGGCTCTGAGTGCAGGCAGCATCGCAGGGCCGTCTGCAGCCTCCCCATGCCGGGCCTGGAGGCCTCGGCTGCCCTCTGTACCCAGTGCCCCTGAGATAGTCAAAGGGATACTGTGCCTTGTAAGAAACCACCACATACTTGGAACATTCTAGAAAGGGCTGTCACATGTCAGAGAAGGAAGGAGTAACAATTGGGCTTTGGCTCCCTGTGGGACTAACGTGGCCACGACCCCACTGAGGTGGTGGGGATGCGGGGGACGAGGTTACATTACCTTCCTGGACACAGCAAGGGCAGAAGGAGAGAGGTCTACGCCGTGGAGTCCCGCCACTGGGCTCAACTTCAAAAAGGACCAAACAAGGCAGAGGAGAGGAAGAGATGGAGAAAGACAAACAAAGAAGAGAAAAAAAGAGGAGGAGGAGGATTTTGGATGTGGAGAGGGACAGGGAGAAGTGAAATAAAAACAAGCAGAGGACAAAAAGCAGAAAAGGTAAGAAAGAAACAACAGGAGGAAAAGAAAAAAAATGCAAGGGATGGAGAAGCAGAAACAGGGGAAACAAAGTCTACAAATGAATTAAGTCCTTTTTTCAGCATGGGAACTGAACAAAAGCAGGCCCTGCCAAGGGCAGCGGTGGCAGTGTGGGCACATGGCATGACGGACGCGGATTCCTCCGGAGACTCGCGCTACCGTCACATCTCAGCGGCTCGCAGTCAAGTGGGGACGCGCCTCCCTCCTCGCCCTTACCGGGTGGCGACATCTTGGTTATTAGCGTACTGTGGACTTGGCTGTTGGGCTTCCTCCTCAAAAACACCCAAAGCCCCCAGCTAGGCCTGCCTACCTTGTGCAGCAGACTGTACTATGTGGCCAACGCTGCTGCTTCTGGGTATGCAGGTGATCACCTGAGGTCACCACCAAACCTAAGCAAAACATTCTAAGACGTCATCACGGACACCTGTGCTGGAGGTTAAACTATCTGTGGATGAGTGTGGAGGCCAGGAGGGGCTGCACCCTCAGATTCTGGGTCTGCGGAGGCAGCATCCTCGTCTAGAGATGCATCACAGGGCTCTGATGTGGGCAGTGCTTCCAATTCTGCCCCAGGCCTGCTTGGGGGAAACGCATACACACTGAGGCGATTCCGCCAGCTGGTGCCACCATCCCTTCCATGTGACAGCCACCTCCTTCTCTCCTGGCCCTTCCATCCTGTAGAGGTGCCCTTTTTTTCCTCACAGCAGGGGGGACGCTATCACACTGGACTGCAGGACCAAGGGGGGGGGGTGAGCTGACAGGACATGCCAACAACTCACAGTAATGACGCTGGTAGAAGAGGGGACGGGACACCTGAGAGGAGACAGTGTGCAGAGAGACACCTCCAGATCCTGGGGGGACCTGATGGCCACTTAAGGAAGAGGGAGAGGAGCTGAGCAAGGGACCATCACAGAACCAAAGAGCACACACAGGAGACAGTGGAGCCCAGGGGACAACAGGCCTCAGAGGTCACAGGGCCAGAGCGGAGTGGATGGCTCAGGATCAAGTGGGGTTAGGTCAGCAGGAGGCCAGTCTACTCTGCAGGGGAAGAAGCACACGAGCCACACCTTCTTCTAAGCCCTTCCCTGTTCCACGTAGCACTTTGTGCACAGTGAATCTGATCCTGGGTAGAACTTCAAAATGAAGGCCACCACATGCGTGTGAAGTGCCAGCCATATCCAGTGTTCTCAGTGGACACAACTGTGACTGGCTGATGCCTGGGGAGAGGGGAGAACGGCTTCTCTCCTCAAAAACTCGCTTGCCTTCCAGCTGACCTACCTTTAGCATTTCTGGTGTCAAAACGTAGAATCTGTTTTGAGGCTCAAAGTACCTGGAAAGATCCCTAAATGCAATGCCAACAAACCACCTCTGCCACTCTGTGAGACTGTTACACGTGATACGCATGGGCAGGGACAGCGACGTGATATACAACCAGTATACACCCAACACCAAGCAGGTGCCCATGCGGGCTGCGTGTGCCTCCCACTAGTGAACATCACAAAATGCAGCCTTCCCTTCCTATCCTGTAGACCACGGTCCTTGTACAACCTTCCCGATACACAGCACGCTTTCAGATAACACAGTTTGGAGAAGTTAGGAAACAAAATTAGAAAAAGTAGCTATCAGGTAAAGCAAGTAGAAAAAAAAAAAAAAGGAAAGGAAAGAAAAGAGGGAAAAAGGGCATTAACCTAACAGCAGACAAAAGGAAGCAGGTGACAGGCCAGGAGGGGTGGACAGCTAGATACCACAGGACTTGTGTTTTCTTTGCTGGGCTCCAAGACTTCCATAATAGATGTGCACTACTTCTATGATCGGAAAGAACACCCTGAGAAACAGAAGGTGGAGGTGACCGTGTAGGGGGTTCCACACCAGCACAGTATCTGAAGCGAGCGTGTGAGCCAGGACCAGGGGCTCTGCCTTGGACGGTAATTTCACTGCCTTTTATGGAGATGTGAAAAGTAGATGATCAGGTCCACTGGTCCTAAGAGCAAAGATGCCGTTAAGCTTCTGGGAAAAGAAATTTAAATTTAAGGGTGGTGACAGGTTCCTGTGTCTTTCTAATGGTACCTGGTTTATCACTTCTCAGAATGTTTCTGCAGTCTCGGGACCTAGCTCAGCTCTTCCGTGTCCCCCAGAACTTGGCCCTGGCGGCTGGCTCTTTACTAACTAGCAATGCCCCTCTCTGCCTGCCTTCCACTGAGCTCACTCAGTCCATTCCACACCTTCCCATAAGCTGAACCTCTTCCCCCAGCAGGACTGCGTCCATCTGAAGTGGGACCAGTGCTGGCCACTTGCTGCAGCAGCTACCTTGACATCTGGGGACAGGGAGTGTCACCTTTGAAAAACAGCAGAGTATCACTGTAAAGTGGTATGTGCTTTATCATTTTCCAGTGTGAAGCAGAAAAACTCAGGGTTAAAGTGAAAGGATTCTCGAGCTCTGCCAAGGGACATCTTGACCCCAAAATCCCAGTCCCGAGTGTGGTGCTTCCCTGACACACTGGCTAAGTCCTGGAAGGTTACTAGCCTCGTACTGTCCACAAAGACATTCTGAGGGAGATGGGGCTTCTAACAGGTGAGCTATCAGTCACCACTGCATTTCCACACATGTGGAGTTCCAAGTCATCAGTTGCAAACACTACAGAATACCATCCTTTTAGAAGCCAGAAATCACCACTTTTTTTTTTTTCCCAGACAGGGTCTTGTTATATAGCCCACACTGGCCTTGCACTATGTCGCCCAGAAAGGCCTCAAACTCATTGCCATCATCCTGCCTCAGCCTCTCGAATGCTGGGATGACTGGCATGTGCCATCACATCTCCTTTTTTAATATACTGTAGCTGGTTCATCCACAAAGAACGGTGAGGCCCCAGGCTCAGATCATGCTATTCTAAGCCACACTTTCATACTGTCCTCCACCTGCCAAGAGATTTTTTTCAGTTCTGACTTCTCTGTGGTCTCTGAACATGCCCTAGGGTGTCAGGGGCAGGAAGGAGGGCATGTGCAATTCAGCTGCATTTCTAGGTTGCACTTCCCTGCTGCCTGTTCTCTAAGCCAGCCCTGTGCGGCCCTCAGCTTGCCTGCAGTGGGCTCTCTTTCCTCATTTATCTCCTAAAGCCACTGTGTATATTGCTAAGCGACTCAGCACAGAGCAATACAGACACTGCAGAGATTGGTTTCCCTTTTCCTCTGAGACTCCAGGGCCTTCTTAGTCACCACCATGATAAGAAATGGGAGAATTCCTATCTTTTCTTTCTCCAGTGCTGGGAATGGAACCCGTGGCCTTGCGCAAGCTAGCCAAGTGCTTTACCATGGAGCTACACTTTCAGCCTGGCACAATTTAGTTAGTTAGTTAGTTTTTAGAATTTATATCTAAAATGGAGCTACACTTTCAGCCTGGCAGAATTTAGTTAGTTTGTTAGTTTTTAGAATTATATCCAAACTAACAAAAGTTTAGAATTTTGTTATTTTGGATATAAGAAATGGGGCTCTCACCTTTATCAAGGTCATGCCCTGGTGAGGCAGCAAGATTGAGACCAAGTTCAAAACCCAGGGGCAGTGACAGACACAGTGGCCCAGGCAGCTGTTTGCAGTGCCACAGAATGGTGAGGAACACTGCACCAAGACAGGCTGCGCCCAGCAGACCCAGTCTACGCCCAGGTAACAGGGCTGGGGAGGTGCCCTGCACTACAGAAGCTCAGTGCAGAATCAATCTCTAGACTAGACATGGAGGTGAAGGCAAAAAAGAAAAAACAAGAAAATGCACATAAGATCCGAGTCCACACACACACACACACACACACACACACACACACACACACACAGAGGAATGCTGGGGATTGTTTCGAAGTTCCTAAGCAAAAGTGGAGCCAGGCTAATCCTCAGCCTGAGCAGACAAGCAGAAATCTACTAACACCAGCAGGGCATGCCTGTAATCCCAGCACTCGGGAGGCAGATGCAGGAGGATCCTGTGAGTTCGAGGCCAGGCTGGGCTACAAACTGAGTTCAAGATCAGCCTGGACTACACAGTGAAACCCTGTCTCAGAAAACCCTGTCTCTTGGTGCAGGGTTTAGCTTAGCAGTATAAGTGCCTGCCCTGATAAATGTGAGGAAATGAGTTGGATCCCAGGTACAAAAAAAAAAAAAAAAAAAAAAAAAAAAAAAAAAAAAAAAAAAAAAAAAAAAAAGAAAAGAAAAAGAGAAAGAAAGAAAAGAAACCCTGTCTCAAAAAACCAAAACCAAAGCAAGCAAAAAAATATCTATCAACATCAAATCCAGGGAAGCAGGACAGGGGATACTGCTCAGTGGCATGGTGCCTGCCTGGCAAGTGCAAAGTCATGAGTTTGATCCCTCATACGCAAAACACAAAAACAAAAACAAAAAACACCCCCCTCCAAAAAAAAAAAAAAAACCCAAACCCCTAACACCACTCCAGGGACACAAACAGACTGGGCAGACAGGTGCTGAGAAGCCAGGCAAGGCCCGGCCTAGGACGGCTGCCCTGTGCCTCCCACCCCAACTCCTGGGGGCAATGAAAGAGCATTTTCCAGCCCTTCCCTACATTTCTGAATCCTAATTTCCCTTTCAGACACACAAAATCAAGAGAAAAGGACCCATAAAACTGTCACCCAGGTATTTATATTTTTAATCTAAGCTTTTCAAAAGAGATGGCCAGTCATCTCCCTGCACTTGTGCAACAGACCGAGGTGGACCCGGCTGGAGAAGAGGGACAGGTAGTGTCCACCTGGGACCTTCCTCTCTGGCCCATTATGTGTCCTCTAAATAAGTTTGTTTCCAATCACAAGGCCCAGTTATTCGAGGAAGTGAAATCTTTATTTTTTAAACTCTGGTTTAAGAGGACTTTTTTGGGTGTGGGAACAGAACTCAGGGCCCCACATATGCTAAGTGTGCTCTACCACTGAGCTACGCCCTAGTCCCAAGGGACTAGGTAGAGTGGGGAAAAGAGCACTGGGCTGGGGTCCGGGGCTGGAGTCCTCTGAGCAGGACAGGGAATCCCCAATATTTTGAGTGCTGCTTGGAGCTCTGTTACCCACAGGAGGAATAAGAGTGGTGCTGTAGCCAGAAATGTCATTTCTATGTGACATTTTGGGGAGGTAAGAGTAGAGAAGCAAGCAGGTTCTACCCTTCAGGCAGGAAGACATTTTCCCTCCTCAAATAATGAACATTATTGAGTCTCCGAAAAGGAAACACGGGCTGACTCTCAACAGGGATCGGACTGTGGCATCCATGTCTTCCTCCTGTGGCCTGGTGACCCCTGCCCTCTGCCTGGAGGACACAAACGTCTCCCTCTGGAAAGGACTGTTTCTTTCATGCTTCATCAGCAGGGTAGTAACAGCTGCCACCTCTATGCTGAGCAGAACCCACAAGAAGAATCACCAGCAGATACGCATCAGAGTGGGTTGATGTCAGGGGAAGTGGCGAGGAGGTAAGAGGCAGCAGTGGGGGCTAAGAGCGTGTGTGTGGGGGTTATTTTATAACTGGAAAGACACGTGGAGTTTCTTTCCTAACTGCTTCATTTTTACCCTGGAATCTGCTGGTATTCCAAAGGCAAAAGGTGGGACGCTGATGTCCAGTGCCAGGGAAGTGAAAAGGTTTTCCTGCTGAGCAGTGGGGTAAAAAACACAGACGAGACACATGTATGTGGACAACAGCCAGTGCTGGGAGTTGGGGACCAGGGAGTACAGGAAAGCAGCAGCGAGTTTTGATAGCTCCCTCTGCCGAGGTTCTAAATGTAAAAATATCTTTGCACATACTGAAATTAACTTAGAGATGACACTCAGGGTCCCCGGGGAACATTAGGGGGAGGGAGTCAGGTATTAGACAGGGATGGGGTCGGTTACTGGGGACGAAGCACGAGCCCTTTTTCAGAGTCAATGGCCTTGAAGGTGGAGCTCTGGGGACAATGAAATATCCCATGGGGGTGCGCAGGTCCCTGGTAGTGTGGGGTCAGGATGCACAGGACACAGCAACCCCACCCATCCAAAGAGCCTAGGGCCCTTTGACTGAGAAGCACATGTACTCTAAGGATATGGCACTGACCTAGAGCAGGAATCAGAATTATTTGTTTTGGTGGTTTTTTGGGGAGGGGGTGGGGTGCTGGGGATGAACTCAGAACCTTGCATGGGCTAAGCAAGCACTGTACCACTGAGCTACATCCCCAGCTCTGGTTTAGATTTTTAAATCAATGAGCTAAGATGTGACTCAAAAGAATAGGCTTAGGGTTAAAAAAAAAAAAAAAAGGAAAGAATTATCTTTATCAGTTCTTCTGCTTGCAGAAGAGCATTTTAAACATGGAGGCTTCGAGAAAGGAACAGGTGAACTTGCTTGATCTGGGACAGGGGCCCCTCGTATCAGCTGCTCGGCTCCTCCTGCTGCATGGCAGCTTTTCAGAGGAAAACTGTCCAGGCTTTAGAGACCAGACACATGTGCAAATCGCTTTGCCAAGCCAGTACAAATGCTCACTTGATCCTGGAAGATGGCAAAACACATGGAATTCCTTTCAGCTGTTGGTTCTTCTGCTTTAGAGGGCAGCAGAATCCACTGGGAAGTGTGTTGAAACAGATACCCAGGCCTCAATGCAGAGGTCCTGTTTCAGCAGGTCCGGGGCAAGGCTGAGAATCTGCGTGTCTACCACACCCCAGGTACTGCAGCTGCTGCTGGTCCAGAGACCACACTTTGAGAACCGCCTGGGACTCCAGGTTTCCGTGACAAGAAGGACAAGGTCAGTCCCAGGACACAGCAAAGAGGAGGGACGCGAGTATGGTTATCTCTCAACCTAAACCTTTTGCACACACTGGGATCTTTTAAGACAAAACGTGATCACATTTATTGGAAGGGTCAAGGTGGATGGAGTTCTTCGTATTTGCTTCTTTTATTTTTGGGTGCTGAGGATGGAATCCAGGGCTTGGGCACGTGAGGCAAGCGCTCCCCTGTGTCAGTGAGGTTGGCAGTGAACTTCTTAATGGATGTGACCCCTGTGCACCGTGAGTGATAAGGCTCTGGACGAAGGCCAGGCTGCACTTGGGTGTGAGTGGGTGGCTGCAGACTCCAAACTCTATTAAGTGGAATAGGATGCAGTGCAAAGTTGATGCGGTGGAGTGAGTAAAACTTTATTTTATTTTTGGTGTTTTGAGACAGGGTCTTATAGCTTAGGCTGGCCTTGAACTCGTGGCCATCCTGCCTCAGTCTCCCAAGTGCTGGGATAACAGGCATGCGTCACCACGTCTGGCTATAAAATTTTATTTAAAAAAATCATCAAAAACCCTGGCAGCAAGAGTTACCTTATTTCTTCCTCTGGAGTACAGCAGTGGAGAAGGTCTGAGGTGCTGCCTTTTTATTGTTTAATGCTGGGCTTTGAATTAAGGGCCTCATGCATTCTGGGCAAGTGCTCTACCACTGAGTCTGGAAAAGGGTTTTTGCTTTCGCCGTTTAGTTATAGGTAGGTCTCTCCTGGCTGTTTGTGAGCAGGAACTGGGAAGGAGGGAGGGAGTGAGGGGAAGGGTGCCAGCAAGGGCTGCTGCTATACATACCACCCAGGTGCAAGTCGATGAGCTCACTGTAATAAGACTCTCCCCAATAGTCTACAACAAGGAATTGGGGAGAGTTATTTGATCAGATGACCCTGCTGTCCCCCCAGGGCCCACAGCAATCGATGATACGAAGCATAAGAAACACGCAGAGACACAGCAAGAGAGTGAAGAGGGCAGCTGGGCAGCATGAATGTGCATGCGCAGGCCGCCTCTGGGTGAGGAGGGAGGATTAACCAGAAATCACAGGGACCGAGTGGACCTCCAGTATGATAGGCTCCTGTTGAAACCTCCGGTCAGTGAGGACACAGACTGGCTTGGCTAGGGACTCTGACCCTGCTAGATTCAGCCTTATCTAAGTGAACATGTAAGAAAGTTAAAGGGCAGACATTACTTGCTTTCTTAGTTTCTGAATACTGGAAGCCACAGGCTGAGGGTTTAAGACATGAATGTGTCCCAATCCTTACGATGGGTGGTTTTGTTTTGTTTTGTGGAGACAGGGTCTTGCTTTGTAGTTCAGGCTGGCCTTGTATGCATTACATATTCCAGGCTGGCTTTGACCTCATAGCAATCCTCCTGCCTCAGCCTCCCGAGTGCTAGGATTACAGGCATGCACTGCCATGCTTAGCTCCCATTCCTTAGGTTTAAATGCAGGCAGCGAGCTTCCAAAACACATGCGTGTGCCCCGTGGTGACCAATGCATGTTCCTTGCTGAGCAGCGCTTATGATGGAGTCCTGTGTCTTGTGAGGTGCAGGCCCCGGTTCTGGCCAGTCCTCTTCTTAAAAACAAGTGAGCTGGAACCTGTGCATTTCTAGCCCTAACTATTCATACAGAGCTCTGGCCTCAAGCTCTCCCAGATGCTAGTCCTGCAGGTGCTCCGCAGAGGAAGCTCTGGCTTTCATGTGCCTGCGCCTGGAGCAAGCAGGCTGTCCTTGTCTCCCAGAACCACAAAGAGGTACAAAAGACAGTAAAATTCAGCAGCTGCGCCAGCCTTTCTCCAAACCTCATGCTCAAAACGCTGGTCCCAATAGCCTTTGGTTCAACACGAACGCTTCCCCTTCAAGAGTGGACACATCACGAAACTGAATGCAATCCTGTAATGGCTTTCTAGCTCCTGCTCAAAGCGATCAGTGCTTTTAAATTTGAATGAGATGGTTTCGGAAAGAAAAAGAGCTTCCCAGGTATTCTAGGACCAGGAATCACCTAAGCCTTGGTCTTGTCTTGGCGGAAAGACTCTGAAGCCAATCCTTGAGGTCTGGAGATACAGAGCCTTTGATGAGTAGACAGTACCTCACTGGCAGGTTCATACAGATCTTGTCTCTGGCAGAGACTGAGCCCTCTGAGATGGACGAGTCTGGGCCCCCAGATGGTGGGTGACAGAAGCCTGAAATCATCAAGGGAGATTGATGGCAGCTTCCAGCCAGCTTGGCATAGCCAAAGGGCTGGTGGGCTTTGCCAGAAGACCCGAGGTTCCATGTCCGGGAAAGACTACCTTCTTCAGGGCCCAGCAAGGTATGGTTGAGTCTCACAAGAGGACTAGGAGACAGCAGAAAGGAGCAGCCAATTTGCATACATAACCTCAAAGACAGTGGCAGTCAAGCAGGAGTGTGGCCACTCGAAGGTAACATTAGACCAGGCCTGAAGATGGTGTATCAAGATAATACAAGGAGCCAGATAATGGTGGTACAGGCCTGTAATCCCAATGGGAGGCTGAGGCAGAAGGGTTATAAAAGTTTGTGTCCCACCAGGACAATTTAGCAAGACCCTGTCTAAAAAAAAAAAAAAAAAAAAAAAAAAAAAAAAAAAAAAAAAAAAAAAAAAAAAAAAGGAAAAAACGAAAAAAAAAAGAAAAAAGAAATAAATTTTTAAGGCCGGAGGAGGAATTATATCCTAAGGATTTCCCAAATGCATTATAGGGAAATAGCCCAACAGAGCATCTACCATGGGCCACCACAGGCGTCTTTAGAGACATAGCAAATGTTTAGAGATGTTTTGGCAAAAACTTGGGGAGCTGCACTAGAGCAGTCAAGCTTCTGTGAAACACTACAGGGCTTTGAAAGGTGTCCAGAGGTCTCTTCAATTCCTGACTTACAAATACTTTTAGCTCTTAAAAACCTAAGAAAGACATGTCACATTCAAGCGCTTTACGTGCTAACCTTTAACCCCCCAAAGGTCACCAACACATTTATTTGTGTTGCCGGGTAAAGCTGCTTTTGTGGGGCACCGGGGACCAAGTTTCTTCTGCTCTCTGTGTGCCGCATCTGAACTCTGTAAAGAATCCTGGCCTGCAAGTACAGGGCTCGGGTGGCACGTGCAGGGGTCAGGGAGGAGAGCTGTGGCCCGGGGAGGTGCAGGCCTCCGAGCAGCACCTGTCAGCATGGTCCCCCAGGCCAACACCACCTTATGTCACGACACACTGTGTTGCTGTGTGCTTTCGGTTTGTTCTCTGAGGATGCTTCTTGTCTGAGATCGGTTCTTTATAAGGAACATGAACAACTGTTAGATTTGTTACTGGTTCAATTGAGAAAAAAAAAAAAACCCTACTGTTTTATTTTTAAGCTTCCACCATCTACAGCACTTAAATTGCAGATCTAGCTAGATTTTTTTAGCCGGTTTAAGAATGAGCTGCGACCATTTCTGGCAGGCAGCTCTGTGTGGATGAGCGCGTTCAGCACCGAATCCCAGGCATGAACGGGGGCCTAACATCAACCGCTTTCCAGTATAACCTGTGTCTTAAAGCCTGTGTGTGTGGCTATAGAGAATATTTGAGACTAAGTCCTTTTTATTGAATTTAAAATCTTATGAAAAGGACTCTGCTACTAAAGGGAAGTTTGAAAACCACTGACTTATTAAGGTTGTGCATATTTATGAAAACGTAACTTCCTCAACAATTAGAAAGAATTTTGGTTAAAATCCTCTACCAATCTTTTTTTGGGGGTGGGGGGTGGGGACGCACTGGGGATGGAACCCAGGGTCTTGCACATCTGGGCCACATGCTGTGAGCCACATTCACGGCCTTCCACTGCCAACCTTTAACAGTGTTATTTCCCAACTGCTTGGTGGCAGTAAGTTGCTTCTTAGAGAAGCACTGAAGTGTTACTGTAGATTCCAGTTTCAGGCAGCTGATGAGGATTCAAGTGCTTTATGGAAGCCACGAACCCTAGAGGCAAGCCCTGAACCTCAGGATGCTTGTGAGCAGGGAGGGGCGGAGTCCTCTTCTGGGGGGCTCCAATTCACTGCGGATGCGCCGACCTATGGAAGTTGTTCTGTGGGGTGCAAGACCTATTGTGGCAGAAGTAATTTGTGCAGAAGGGCTAAGAAGCAATGGTGATGGATTTAGCCTTCCTCCTGGCATTCTCTGCAACAAGACAAAAGCAAGAGCAGGCCCATAGTGCTTGTATTTGGGCACAGGGAGTCCTGGAGGGTGGGTTCCTGGGGTCAGGCTGAGCATGCGGAGCAGGGAAAGGAAGCCTACAGGCTTGTGGGGGTCATCGCAGGTTCTCTGGGGAGCTGGAGGTCCTTTTGGCTGAACCTGGGTCTCCACTCCTTGGCATAGGAGCCAGCACTTGTCTTGCAGTAATACATCCAAGTGTTTCAGGCTTGCTGGGTACCAAGTAGTTCAAGGTTTTTGCTTAGGTGGACTTCGAGTGTTAAGTCCCACATCACAAAATCAAGAACATCCACACCCTCATCTTCCTCCCCAACCCTTCTCTTCCCTTGAAGGTCATCAAAAAGCCAACTGAGAAGCTGCAATTTCTGGGCCTGAAAAAGATCCACTTCTCTGTCTGACCCCACTCCGTATTACACAAACATCCATCCTATACGTCCAGCTGACTTCATCTCCACTCCAGACGCACACCACGAGGCCCACCCACTGCTCGGTGCGGCAGCAAGAGTGCACGGCTCCGCTACCCCTGCTCCCGGCTGTCCCTTCTGGTTCCTCTCCAGCTCTGCACAGAACCTGCCTGCAAGGAGACCAGCACCTACTCCCTTCTGCCATGACAGCAGGACAGCAGGACAAGGTAAGAGGCCCCTGCCTTACTTCATCCCAGCTGTGCTGTAAGCCTCATGCTCTGTAAAGAGATGGGTGATCCCCACCCAGAGACTGGACAAAGCTCTGGATGCTTCGGAAAGCAAGTATCACTCTCTCCATGCCTGAAGGTGGTGTTGGCCCATGGCCGAAGGTCTGGAACCAGCAGGGCTCCCTGGGCTGTGGCCCAACACACCTCAATGTTCCCTTTCTTGCTCTGCGCTGATCTGTGCTGAGCCCAAACACATAGGTCCCTGGGAACAGCAGCTGGCACTGCATTTGCCAGCCTCCTTTGCCAGGATGGCAATCACCACCTCAAGTCGCTTCCCCTGTCTGCTCTGTGCATGGCCCATCAGTCCTCCTGGCCTCTCCAACCGTACCCCGAGTGGCTGGCCATTAGTGGACACTGATCCTGGGCTCACCCTGAAAATCTGTGCACACTCAGGGCAGACCAAGCCCCCTCTGCAGGAGGCAGTGTGGGCTCTGTGGAGTATGTGACTTGGGCAAGAGAACCCAGGAACCAAGGACAGGAGGAGACACAGAAAGCAGGGTGGAGACCTGCTTGCCACTGTTCTGTGATGGTTCCTTGTGGTACAATCTCCCTCGTTCCAGGCATTTTCTCATGGAGAAAATGATGGGTGGGGAAGGAAGACAAGGAGGGGGAAGCCCAGAGCTCGCTAGCCACACATGACAGGCCTCTGATTTCATTCTATGGGGAATGGTAAGGTGTAAGATTGGCTGGAGAGCAGGCCCTGGCCCCAGGGCTGCCCCAAACACAGGGACTTCTCTTTATTAGGAAACTCCAGATTTCAGTAATAATGCAGTGCCCCAGAAACCCTGCCGGAGAAGGAGCTGAATTCAGACGTGGTGATGCAGAACTAGTCTACCCTGGTGGGGAGGGCGGGCTCTCCCTAAGCACTAACCTCCTCACAAAGAACCCAGACAGTACCTGCTTCTCCCCGGAGTGCCTTCTCCACCGCAACCCCTCTCTCCTCCAGCTGTCTCTGCTTCTCCTCCACCTGCTCCAGCTGCCGTTGGATGATCTGCCGAGAAAGAGCGCTGTGAGCACGCAGCTTTCTCTCTTTTCTTGAGTTCTCAGGCAGAAAACGAAACCACCCAGCACAAACTCAGAGGGAGGAAGACACACTGTATCAAGACATCACCAAAGCCTCTGGTGCACGACACGCAGTGTGTGGCCTGCACTGGACCCCGGAGCAGACTCCAGGCCTCTGTTGTCAGCACCCAGGGTATGCAGGCAGGGGAAGCAGGGCCAGCACCTCCCTGGAGCAGCTCCAAGGCTGGCAGATGTAGAATCCCACAGGAAACATCCAAGTATTATCACCTCGGACCTTTCTAGAACAAGATCACTAAGCCTCTGAAAAAATTCTCCTAATCCTGTGTTTGTCTTGAGGAGTGTAGGGTATGAGGCAGAAGAGAGAGGCTGATGACTAAAGATGGCTCTGACCTCTCCCCCCGAGGCCAGCAGGCCAGTAACCAACTCTGGACACTGCTGCTCACCAAGGGACTAAGTGGCTTCACAGCACCCACTCTGGACTTAGGAATCAGGGAGCTCTCAAAGGCAGTGATTTGGGATGTCAGAGAAGGCTCCTGTGCCTCTGCCTGGCTCCTCTGCCATCCCTTGGCGTGCACAGGAAGGTGCAGCCCCTTGACTTCCCTCCCAGCGGCGCGCCCCGCCACCTGTGCCCGTACCTGGGCTCGGTGCAGCCGCTTGAGCTCCTCCTGCTTGGCCTGCCTCCGAGCCGCCTTCTGCACACGCCGGGTCAGCTTGGCACTGAGCTCCTCCTCTGTGTAGGTTCTTGGCTGGAGAGAACAAGGCAGAGCTCCTTAGTGGGGCACACGCAGGCTGGAGATTCACCTGGGAGACAGGCTGGCAGGGGCGCGGAGAGGACTGTCCTGAGTGGGAGTTGGTGCCAGGCAGAGTGTGTAGAGCCCTAGCTGCGGCTCGCCTGAGACTTCACGGGTGCTTGTCCCTGCCAGAGCCCAGATGCCACAGGGTATGCCTAGAGACCCCACGGTGACACACTTTCTCTTGGTGACAGGGATGGGAGGACTGAGGGTCAGAAGATTAAAATGACAAAGGGACTTTGGTCCTCTATCATCGAGAACACTTACTTCTCTGTTTAAGGGTGCCTGCACTTGTGAGGGTAAAAATACTAGGATATTTCCCTAAGGCCACTGCTTCTGAGGCAAACATAAAGAAAAAAAAGTGTGGGGGGAGAATCAGGATCCTATTATTTTCTGGTTTGGTATCAAAAACTATTTTCTTCACATGATGGGATTCAGAAATTTAAGAACATCTGAGGTAGAGAAAAGGATACTTCTATGTTAAGTCTGGTAAATAACAACAATCTACATAATGCAGGCTGAAGAAGGAAGTGTGTGGGGGTGACCCTTAGCTGCCTCTGGGATCTGCAGAGGCACCAACTGCCCCAGAGAGGCAGGAAGGAAGTGGTCTGTCCAGATGCACTGGGGTGGTACCATCAAGAATGCAGGTGGTGGCGGGGCACTGGGCAAATCCAGTGCGCCCCCTGCTGGGCTGCTAGAGCCCTGCGGGAAGTCGGCCTTCTTTCTTGATATCTGCTTTTGACTGCTTCAAAGAAAAACAAACAAGGAGACTTGCACAGATTGTAGAGGAGACGTCTCAGCTCAAGTCATCAAGGGGTCTGGATTCATCAAGTCAACTGAATTCAAGTGGCTCAAGTGAACAGGCATAGGCAGGTCTGTGCCCCAGTAGCAGACAGAGCTGAGGTGCACTACCCTCGCTGGGTGCCCAGACCCACAGGGGCATCTGTGCCCCCAGACCAGGCACCGGAGTAAAATGGCCACATGCACTCCAGCCAGTGAAGAGCAGGTGTCTCATCTTCTTGTCTCCTTGGGACACAGCTAAAGAAAGTCTGGTTGCTACAGCTACATGCACGTCTGAACAGTTAGTGAGGACCAGCTGTTCTGGGAGGTTAATCACAGACAGGCATGCAACGAGGACCATCCAGGGGCAAGGGGACACTACCTTTGATGAATGGGGTCTCCTGAATGCCAAGGCGTGTGGTACATAAATCGACTTTTAAGGGGATGGCAACAGAAAACAAAACAGAATAGCAATGATAATGATGATTTAACAAATTAAAATGGAACACAGAAATGGAGTAAAATAAATTAGAAGCTTAAAACAAATACACGAGACTTAAAACACACTCTTTCCCACAATGTCACAGGGAGGAACCTAAGTGGATAGGCCCTGGCAGCTGCATCTTAACCTTGCTTTGCTTTGTTTTTTGTCTGAGGTACAGGGGATTGAATCTAAGAGCTACTGAGTTACACTCTAGCTCCTTTTATTTATTTATTTTTGTTAGGTTTTCTTGCTATGTAGTTCAGCCTAGTCTTGAACTCACTCTGTAACCCAGGTTGGCCTCAAACACACAGAGATTCTCCTGCTTCAGCCTCGAGTTCTGGAATTACAGGTGTGCGCCACCTCACCTATTTTTATTTTTAGACAGGGGCTAAGTTACTAAGGATGGCCTTGAATCCATGATGCCTCAGCCTTCTGAGCAGCTGGGATTACAGGTGGGTGTTACCAGCCTGGCTGAACCTCAGGTTTGAATCAGACGTCTGGGGTTTACTTTTCTACTCACCGAGTAGCCACATCTCTTTCCTTACCAGCCTCAGACTCTGCCTAAGCGCGCGCTGTGCTGAACTCAACGCTGTTGATGTGTGTGCACAGCGGCTGCTTTTCCTTCAGTAGCCCGCTCGCTCCTTCATTTCTTTGCTGTGGAAACCCACCCACTTCCTGCTGCTGAATGGTATCAAGTGGGGTCACTTTTTGATGTGAGACACAGAGGGACACAAGCCATTGCACCTCACACCCTCTCCCAAAGGCTCTCCCCTAGCAGTGACAGGGATGTGGGCAAATTGCGTAACTCACGGCTCTTTGCCCAGGGTATTTCAGGTACTAGTGCTGAATGACCTCTTCTCCCGCACGGAGCTGCCTCGATTACCAGGCTTGCCTCACTGCCTTCCTGGTCTTCTCATGACCACTCTAAGTGGCTAAAAAGGTCATCAGAGAGCAAAGCGTGGGGTGACTGGAGTCTAGTGGCCCACAGGACAGGGAGACTGAGCACAGGAGGGACTACAAGGCCCTACTGCCCGTGCTGCTCCTCTGTCCATCAGGGGGACCAACACAGGATGATCCACATTTCACAGGTGTACTGGCTGCAGCAGACTGGACGGGCCACCTTTAACTTGTGAGCATGGAAATCCTGCTTCAGATTGACTCATTTCTCCCACAAAGCAGGGGAAGAGGAGTACTTTTGTTATTGGAACATCCAGTTTAAAGCAGGAAAGTGCTGGTTGTGGTGGTGCATGCCTGGCAATCCCAGTACTATGGGTGAGGCCGAGCAGGGAAATTGCCAACCGAGCCCAGCCTGGGCAACTTAGCAAGGCTCTGTCTCAAATAAAATGGTTGTGGACAGATTTCAGTGTGAAGGCTCTGGGTTCAATTGCCAGCAACACACACACACACACACACACACACACACACACACACACACACACACACATGCATACACTCACGCAGAGCTGTATCACTACCACCTAAAGACTGGCAGTGACATCAGCACCTGTGGCTGCTGTGGCCACTGATGTTTGCGTACGTGTGTGGGGGTGCGTACGTGACCACACCTGGCTGGTGCATACACTCTTTAGATGCAGTATAACCTTTTCTGTTTCTGAACCATTTGGAGGCATCACGAACTTCCAGACCTAAGAAATTCAGCATGTTCTTCCTCCTAGGGACACAGGCGTTTCCTACCAAATTACATTTCCTCTGTCACTTGCAAGGAATTTGCTGCTGATTTGATAATGATACATTATTTAAACAATATTCACAATTTTGTTTTGAAAGTTATCCATTATGGCTACTTTGGTTCTGGTTCACTTTCCTGCTTCAGCTTCCAAGTCTTGCAGACATGAGGGGTCCTGGGCTCCCTGCACCATTTCCATGGCTTGGAAGGAGCCAGGCCAGCCACTGCCAGGCTTTGCTGTCTTCAGCATGTCCCACATGAGCTGGGGTGAGTGGCCTTGTTTATGTGGGGTGCACCTTGTGTGCAAGGCCTCGAAGGCCTCATGTCTCTCAGCATCTACAACTGGGACCTGCCAGCGACTTCTTCACACAGAAGGACAAGTGGGCTTAGGTACTCCTGGTGCCAGTGAGGCCCGGAGAGGCCGCTGTCAGTGGAGGCTGCATGGAGACGAAGACCACAGCACAGCCATGTGGGCGGCCTGCCGCTTGGCACTCCAGAGAGTGTTTCAGCCATTTGTGGAGAAAGCAGTGGAGACCGGACAAGGATCAAAGGATCTGCCCAACACGACGTGAATCGCCTGAGTCTCTGTACAACCAACTCAGAGCCAAAAGGAAGCCTGCCTACGCTCCTTTCCTCACGGATCCCTTTAAGGCCTCCTAAGGCGGCCCCTGTCCCCAGCGTTGGAAGGCTTGATTTTTGGGACCTGCATGCAAATCCAGATGCAACTGCTGGGTCAATACTATGACACCTCTGGAGGATGCTTAACAGGCAGCGCCCCGAGCCCCACCTGAGGGAGGGCGCACGGACTCCGAGACACCACTCAGCACTGGCTGGGGGAGTACACAAGAGGCCTGGCCCTGTAGGTGCATGGAGCAGGAGGAGAGGTGTCTCTAGGACCCTGGAGAGAGAGCCGGCCCAGATCAGGGAGACAAGTGCAGCGGACGAGTAACAGGCTGACCTGCTTTTTCCAATTTGACAAGTTATTAAAGAGGAACCAGGAAACAGGCCGCACAAGTCATCTTTATGGACAGACACACTCAGGGCACAGGAGGCCTCACCCCGAGTCTCCCTGGGGTGCCTGCAGGCCGGTAGTTAAGGCTGTGAATGAAAAGGGCACACTCGGGCCCAGCTCCGGGGAGGCTTTGTCAATCATGTTCTGGGGAAGCTTCTCATTCAAAATGTTGAGGAAAACGGAGACAGTGGGCAGCTGAGGTCCCATCCTGGACAGGAGGGGGCCAACCTTAGGGCAGGACAGCTCACACGGAGCATCACTGCCTTGTGGCTGACGCCTGCCCGGGTCTCAGTTCCCATCTGGTCACTGTCACTGAGACGCAGATGTCCCACTACAATTCTCTTCAGTTCCTTTCCTCCTCCAACATCCCTGTGCCTACACGGAGCCACCGGAGCCCTTGGAAACCAGAAGACTGAATGAGGATGCAAGGGAGCCCAGCCAGGAAGGAGCTCTCCTCGTGGAGACCTCCACTTCTCCGAAGAGCCGAGCAGCCACACCTCCTAGGCCCTGGAGCATCCAAGATCTCACGTCGGACTGAGCATATACCCGGGCCAACTTTTGGAACTGGTTCTTTTTTGGTTTGTTCTTTGTGGTACTAGGGATTCTACCCAGACGCACTGTATCACTGAGCTACATTACATTCCCTGTCCTTTATTTTTTGTTAGAGTCTTACTAAGCTGCCTAGACTGGCCTTGAACTTGTACTCCTCCTGCCTCAGCCTCCCAAGTAGCTAGAATTACAAGCATATACTACTGTGCCTGGTATAGGATCAGATTTTCTTTTTATGGGGGAGGGGGTTGCAAGGGAATGAACCCAGGGCCTTTGCAGTGAGCCACATCCTCTGCTTCCTTTTTAAAATTTTGAAATGGGGGTTCACACAGCTGTCCAGGTTGGGCTCCAAATTGTGATTCTCCTGTTTTAACTCCTGAACAGCTGAGATTATAGGTGTGTGCCACCACACCCGGCTGTCCCAGGTCTCTAACAGCGAAAAGGCCTGGCTAATTCAAAAATCCATCAAGTGGGTGGACGGCGCAGGTCCATCCCTAAAGAATAACCTGGTGTCACCTCCCTTCCACACCTGCAGCCTTGTCCCCTCCTCCATGACCCTGGTATCTGGCCCTGTCACCAGGCCCTGGCCTATGCCACTTCATGTGAGGACTTCTGAGGGAAGAAAGAACAAGCAGACAATGCCAAGCTGCTTCCTAAAGCCTGAGTAAAGTTTTCTACACAGAATACATTGGCCTCCTTCACAGGAGCAGAACCCGAAACGCTTGTCTCAGAAGCAAATCTACCCATGTACTGGTTGAAGAGGCCTGAACTGAGTCTCCTTCTATGGCTGGTCCTTGGGCCCCAGACTGAGCTCTGCATTCTGCCATCTGCCAGCTGGAGACCAGAGGCGGCGCACATTCTCTCCCTCGGCTTTCGACTGTCTTTCCCTGTCTTCTGCCTTACCAGAAACCAACCGTCTCCAGCCCTTCTGAATCCCCAGCTGTGGCCTCAGGACCCACCCACCTCTCGCTTGGACTTCTGGGAGGTCCTCTCGAGGATGTCATCACTGGAGAGGTCCGAGTCCTCTGAGAAACTCAGCTGGCGCCGGAGCTGCAGCTCTAAAGGGGAAAAGAGGCCCTGTGAGCAGCTGGAATGGTTTGCCTCCCACGTGGGAAGATTTGAGTATGGACACGGACACACTGACCCTTGTCACCACAGGAGCAGGGCCAACACTCAACAGAAGGCACCCCCAGACACCTGCCCATGACCCCCGGCAGGACTGCTCTCTGCCCACCTTTTGCGTAATGCGACTTTAGGAAAGGTGCCAACCTCAGCCCCCTCCCCAGGTTCAAGCTGGCTTTAGCATCATTTTGTGGAGATGGACTACGTCCTAGGCACCTGTGCTTCGGCTCCTGTCTCACCTAAGAATCTCTGGTGGAGCACACGATCTTCTGAGAACCAGATGACCAGAGGATGCACTGCTCACGCCCTGTGCCCAGGCTGCCTGGCTGTGGACATACCTGCTCTCACGATAGGAGACATCCTGTGCCTGCCGGAGTCCACCGTGGTACCGCTGGACGGGGTGCTGGAGCAAGACTTCTCATCGCCCTTCTTCTTCTTGTCCTTCTTGTACCCGGAGAAGACAGACTTCCATAAGGACTTGGGCTTGGCGGCCACCTCCTCCCCAAGGCTAGGGCTGGGTTTCTCTGGAGGTCGGCCCTCCCCTTTGGACTTCCGTTCTTTTTTATTTCTGCGGGGAGAGAAGAGGGATGACCTCTTTTTGCTTTTTCCACTGGAGCCCTCGGATGAGGTGACAGAACCATCTGGGCCCCCTGAGTCCGAGGGAGGCGACAGGACCTCCTCACTGGTGGCTTCGTGCTTCAAGGTGGGCTCCTCAGAGCCTCTGAGAGACTCAGACCTGAGTTCTTTGCCCTGGGGGGCCACTGAGGACACCCTGTGGGACCTGGAAGCCCCAGCCGCCATCTCCATCTCCTGCATCCGGCTTAGCTGCTTGGCCATGGCGTCTCTCAGTGCCTGGCTCTTCACAGACTTCTCCCGGGCGCGCATGCGCTCCTCGGCCAGCTCCTTGGCTTCTGGGGAGACCCAGGGGAGCCCTCGTTTCTGCAGCTGTATGCTGCCCTCCAGAGCAGGCAGCCTCCCATTCTCCTTGGCTGGGGGTGGGTGGGGGGTCCTCTCTGGGTGGGACCAGCAGGAGGGGGGTGTGAAGAACTTCTCCTGCAGACTCGAGTCCTCCGTCTTGTCATCATACGTGTCCTCCACGTCATCAGCAAAGGGGATCTCATCCACACTCTCCACGAACGACTTGCGTACTTCCTCCCTGGGGGGCTGGGCAGGCTCTCGAGGGGGCCGCATG
>PVLA01002356.1:222890-278064 GCA_004027455.1 Hydrochoerus hydrochaeris | reverse complement strand
AGAGGAGAGGAGAGCAGAGGGGAGGAAAGGAGAGGGGAGGAGAGCAGAGGAGAGGAGAGGAGAGGAGAAACAAAAACTCAGAGTGGTCCGGGAAGGAAGAGACAGTGTTACGCCTGGTGCACCTCGGAGCAGGAAAGGGACAGGATGTGATCTGTATTTCCCTACCAATGACTGGTGCCATGTGAAGAACAGATTCTAGGGACCAGGGGAAGAGGCGGAGATCTCGGCCAAGACACTGCAGTGGTGACTCCAAAATCACTGTGGTCACAGAGACAGAGCCAAGTGACCCAGGCAAGAGCTCCACAGAGACAGAGGCTACGGTGCTTCTTCTGAGTTGGACAGCAAGGGTCCTGGGGCTCAGTAAAAGTGGAGAACGGAAACCTAAAGGTCGCTCCACCTGGACGGAGAGGTGCTGTGAGGGAGAGGCCACCAGAGTGGGCGTGACGAGCCAGCATCACTGGCCACAGATCAGACTCAGTATTTGTATCCACACGGGTCATTCCCAAGGACCTTTTCACTGAGCAAAGAAAGAACTATCTTCCTCCAGAAAGAGCATTAGCCGGGACTGACTCACAAAGACCTTCAGATGAAAGTGGGCTGCAGCCCCTGGGAAGGCACGGCCTGGCGGATGTGAGGTTTGAAACAACATCCAGGCACCCATCAGCCTTTTCCGCGTGACCTCATTGATCCCTGCAAAAATCCATCAAGCTGCTGATACCCATATTGACAGGCCGTGGAAAATAAGTCTTCTTGTGTTTGTTTTGCCTTTATTCCCATGGGAAGTGCTCGGGTCAAAGAAAAACCATTCGAGGCCACCCTCACACTCGGGTTCTCTCCCTCCCATTTTTAGAAGGATATTGAGACTTCACGGTGGTCCTAAGTTCTCAGTAAATGGAGTTTCTCCGAGCTTTATTCCAAAAACTTAGCTCCCTGCATAATAAACTTTTACTTGTTTGTGGAGAGTGGTGCTTAAATAAAATAACAAGGCTAAAAGAATCTTTCCCACCTACCACTTTCTATATGATTTGGAAAATTGTTGATTTCTACCCTGAAACTTCCCTTTTTAAAAAAGTGTTCGAAAACATCCGGATTGGGCCAGAGATATAGCTCAGTGGCACAGCTCCTGCCTGGCAAACAAGGTCAAGAGAGAGAGGGAGAGAGAGAGAGAGAGAGAGAGAGAGAGAGAGAGAGAGAGAGGGAGGGAGGGAGGGAGGGAGAGAGAGAGGCAGGGAGGGAGGGAGAGAGAGAACATCAAGGGTATAAAGAAACTTAACAGGGTTGTTCTCTAACTTCCATTTGTATCTGAACACACAATCCGATGATGGAGACAGCCCAAAGAATTGTCCATGAGACTTTTCCAACTTTGAGATTTTCACCAGGCGAATGAATAGAGCAAGAGACTGAAAGGGGAGATTTCACCACAAAGGTCATTGGTTCAAACCCAACCCAACTCAGCCCAAAAGCAATTACCATCTGTTGATCGTTATGAAATGAAATGTACTGAGGGGCTAAATTCAATTTCTAGCAAGGAAAACAAACGTCGACAATTGTGGGAGCTTCAGTGAGGGCCAAGGATTAATTGAGTTGTTTTGTGTCAGAGTGGATACACATCAGCAGTGCTGGGCTGCAAGACTGGCTGAGAATTTTCCTGGGTATATACAAGAGCTCAAAAACAAAAGCAAGGAACACAACATGTGTTTAAGTGTGTATATACGTGCACCCCAGCATGAGGATCCATATGTGCATATACATATGCATTAATGTGCATACAAACATATGTGTATTTGTACTGAAATATAACTTCAATATTTGTGAGTGTCCTTAAGGTTCATGACCCCTAGTTCTTTAGAAATCCCACCGTATTTGCCAGTGCACACCTTGCGTAGAGTTTCTTCCCTGAAGGACTATCAAATAAGTGACAGCACTGAGAAGACTTCCTTAGGTCTTCCCAGAAATCTCTGTGAGAGCTCCCGGCCTTTTCCACACTCCGCTTCCACTAGGAACCAAGTGCTTCCGGTGCATCCTCACACCATAATTTAGCTGCTTTTCCACTTTCACTGATGTCTAATCCCTTCCCTACCGAATGGTTCTTGTCCTGGCTGCAGCAATGGGCTAGCCGTTTCATGAGTTTCTTTTGTTATGTTAGCCTACCAAAATTAATAAACTTCTGGACCTTAAGGGCCATTGGACTTGCCAAGGCCACAAAGTCAAATCCACAAAGGTTCCCTGTAATGTGCCATTTTGCTGTGTTGGTGACAACTAGGCACATCATGTTGGCAGAAATCAATTAGTCAGGGGGTGAAATCAGCTCAACCTTTCCCTCCTGCAGTAGCTTGTATTTCCTTTAATTGTTTTTAGCGGCATAAAGTCAGATTTGCTGCATTTTATGGGCTAGAAATGTAGCATGGTGGTATTTACATATCCACAGCTTCCTGAAGGCTTAGGAATGCCCAGCAAACACCAAGGAGCTGCAGAGTCAGTGCGTTCTGCACTCCTGACAATAAGCACAAAACTGGGAGGGAGAGAGAGAGAGAGAGAGAGAGAGAGAGAGAGAGAGAGGGAGAGAGGGAGAGACAGAGAGAGAGAGACGGCCAAAGCAATACCAGACTTCTGAGTGAGCTTGGGCAACTGGGAAATGGATGCTAGTACGAAATCTTTGTGGGAAAGATTTGTGGCTGGGGGAAGAAATTCTCAGTTTTAGCCACCTTGAGTGTAATATCTGGTACAACCATATTATAAAAAGATATGCAACAGGAAGTTGCATCTAAAGAAATACTGAAAAAAAAAAGAACTATTAATGTGACTCCTTCAGCACAAGGCTGAAGGCTGAAGTTGGGCAGAGGGTGCAGGAAGTGGCTCTTCTGAACATCCCCAAACCATACAAAGCCAACCCTTCCTTCATGGAGCCCCGCGCAGGAAAGTGAGAATTCCCACAGCCAGCCACAGTTCAAGAGGCCAACTTTCCATTTACTGTTTTTCTTGCTATTACATATTTTCCTCCTGAGAACCTTCAAACTGTATCTTCACATACTAAAGTACCATTCAACACAGGCAGTGAGAAAACTCAGACAAAGGAGCCCAGGGGTGACCATTTTGCCACACGAAAGTCCAGTCGGGTCAGGGCACCCCATGCAGGTGCCACTGCGAGAGTCCTGCCTTCAGCAAAGGGTCCCTCCCTTCTCCAGCAGCCATTCCTGGGCCCCCATTCTGCTTTGGAGTTTAGCAGAATGGGATTTAACTGCCAAAACACACAAGCCAGATTCTGAAAGCAAAATTAATTCATCAAGTCATGTCCTATTTCCTCCTCTTTACAGGAAGGTTTCCCGTTACAAATTCAATCCTTTAATAGATATAGGGCTATTTAAATTTCGTTTTCTTTGATTAAGGGCAGGAGTGCAGTGATAGCAACTTGAGGAAAAATTGATATTTTTATAACATCTAACAATAAAGGAGAAGGAGTTTTCCTTTTAAAAGAAGCCTTTTGTTTAAATCTTCTCTTTCTGCTGACAATTAAGCCACCATAAATGTGAATGCCCAGAATCTTGGGTTTTCTTTCTAATACAACACAGATGGACAATGTACCGCTCTGGGAGGCCACCAGGGGCCTCTCAGCACTGGAAAGGTCACATCGGAATTAAGCTGGTTTCAGTAAAATGAAACCAAATGAAAACTTCATGTCTGCCTCCCTCAAAACCAATTTTTAAGTTCTTCCCTCCAGACAAGCTGGGCACAGAATCAGGGCACTGTTACCAACCACAGAGTCTGTGGTTTATTATCTGGAAAGATGTGTGCATTCTCTGCCCAGAAAATTTCATCACGAAACACCTAGAAAGTGCTCCGTGAATGTTGATGGAATAAACTAATGCTTTTCCTGTGGGCTGACTCAAGCAAATAGCTGCAAAGAATCAAAGAGCTCATAATTAATACAAGCTCTTGGTGTGTATATACTTTAGCATAAAGCATCAGCTATAAGCAATTCTTCATACTTATGTAACATGGTAGCACCAACTTCTGCTGTAAAAAAAAATTATACCGGGTGTGACCCAAAGCAAACAGATCCTATTCTATGGTCACCACACAAAGGGTTTAGACAGAATTTATCCTGCCCTTGCAGTGTTGAATTGTGAAGTGATGTCATTTATTCTTTTGGACATTTATCCTTCAAGAAATAGTTACTTATAAATTCATTATCTTTCACTTCTACACATAAACAGAAAGTAATAGACCCTGTTATTCATTCTAAAATGGTGCATTTTAGTCTATGCGTCCAGAACTTACATGAACCCATTCACATCCAGCTCACTCATCTACTGCTATCATCGAAGGTGGAGACTTGAAGCCAGGACCCGGCTCTTCCGATTCATGGCCATGGATTCTGGTCTGGTTATTTCACGACTCTAAGCCCCAGTGACATAATCCATGTTTTGCTGCTAAAATAGAGCATCTGCGAATGGATAATTTTTGGGGAATGGAAATGTATTTGGCCCCAGGTGCCAGAGGCTGGGAAGACCGAGGTGATGACTGACAGCCACGGAGGCCCATCTCACTGCTGCATCCCACGTGGAAGGCAAGGGCCAAGAGGCAGTGGGCCAAGAGTGAGAGGGCCAGAGAACCCCAACTTCTTCTGTGACTCCCCCACCATTTATGGAAATGCCATTAATCCGGGAGTGCCCGATCCTCTCTTCCCAGCCCACCTCCCAGCACTGTTCCAGCAGACATTATGTTTCCAACCAGTAGACTTTGGGAAGCACATTCAAACCGAAGCATTCTACTTGCTAATCTGTAAAATGTGAGGTGTGATTAAAACCTGGGAGAAATGCTTAAGTTTTTAAAAACTTCAGTACAGTGAAAGCCACACCGCACCCCTCGCAGTGCTCCCCCCCCCCCCGTGAACACACCCATCCCATCACCCGCGCTGTTCCCGCAGCAGTTCTGGAGTGCTCTTTCCTGAGTGTCGTCAGTCATGCTGTCCTGGCTGCCTCCGGGTCCTGAATGGATCCAAAACATTTCCCTACTGTGGCCACTTTGACTCTGAAGAAGAGACGGAAGTCCCACAGTGCCAGGTCTGGTGACTAAGGCCAATGAGGACACAGCATCCTGTTTTTACAAGCCGCCTTTCTATTGGATGGCACTTGGCAGGAACATTCACCGTATTTTTGATTCACCATATTTCCCTCTAAAAAGAAAAGAGGATTCCAGAGCCACTGCAGAAAGCAACCACTGTGGTAGAATAAGTATGCTCAGAGCACAGGGGAAGTAGCGTGAGGATGACATGTGAGAATGTCTTTCTCTGCAGTGTTTTTAAGCCTTCACCGAACGTTCGGTCACCCCTGAAGCCATCATGTGACTTGTGCCGCGTAGGTATGGTGGGGTGGTTGCCATGATGGGGTGTCCGTCACTGTTTGGATGTTGCTCCTCCCCAAGGGTCAAGTGCTAGGAGCCTGGTCCTCAGAATATCTGTCCTCAGAGCTGGGGGAGATCTCCCAGTCACTGAGGGTGGGCTCTTGGAGGAGCACTGGGTACCTGCTTCCAAGGTGAGATTTCTTCTTCTGCCTGTCTGCCTCCCACCATTGCCATGAGCGAACAACCAAGGAGAAGTGACAGAGCCTGCACCCTGCTGCAGTGGCCACCACTGCTACTGCCGCCCCTGTGACCTGAGCAGCAGCCCAGGCGCACGGGGCTCCCCAGGCCCAGGGTCAGCGCCTGCTGCAAATAGCGAGTAAGTGGTTCTTCCTCTTGCCTTCTGACGTCTCCCTTCCTGCTGCTCCTTCTGCTGGTAAAACCCAACAGAGAGCCAGCTAGCCAAGGGTCCTAGAAATGCAGTGCACCAGCTTCCAGGCCTGTGACGCAGAAATGGAGCTGAAGGGCATCACCAATAACCCGCAGACGCTGAGATCAGAGCAGCAATCACCTTAGCCTTACCTGACGCTGGTCTGGGAGCTGCTGGTCATGATGGACTCAGGCTTCCTTGCAAAGGGTTCCAAGTGTTCCCTAAGATGCCCCCAGTGAGGCACAGGCGCACACCAGAGAGGAGGATTTGAGGGTCCAGCACCGCCCAAAGCCGGAGGAGGAGGAGAGTGGAGGAAGGGCGGGAGCCTTCTCTGGGCCATAACGCATGAAAACATATTTTGTCACTTAATTCCCACCTGGCGTTTCACTGTCTACAAATGTTAAGTGTTGTTTTCAAAGCTGCAGACTGAATTCACTCTGGACTCCCCACATTCTGGTGCCAGATGATGCCCCAAGCCTGAGACTTGGGTCTCTCCTCTGCTGATGACTAGTTACAGGGTCACCTGACCTCTGATTAGGATAAGCATCAGCTGAAGGCTGCTTTTGTGCCCGGCTCTGAGTGGGTTTGTTTCCCAATTACATTCACTGAATTATTGTTTGTGTTGTTGAACAATAAAGAAGAGAAATCTGTGCAGGTTGTCTCATAGCTGTGAACGTTTACTGAGGTTTAAGTCAGGAATGCTGTCAAGGTACAAATAGAAGCACTTAAATGAGTGGCTTACTTTTAAAACTGATTTCTAGGATAGAGTTTGAGGCAGATAATCATTCACCCAGTCGAAAAGGTGTAAAAGCTGTAACACATACTTAAGTACACAAAAATGACTGTATGAGGAGAATGCTAATTCCCTGGGAACCAGCTTGGCCACAACTTAGAGTCTATCACTGCTTTCTCCGAGGATCTGCTTTTCCTGAGACACCTAGAGAGCTATTACTCCCAGGCCCTTCAGCACGACCTCGGTAGGGAGTTACTCAACCCAGAGGCAGAGAGAGATTTTACGATGTTTTCATAGACTGGTAGGGCTGTAAGTTCTCCCCGGGGAGCGCTCTGCTCAGGGCTTCACAGCTGTTTTCTGCATTTGGGGGGTGAAGGGTTCCATCCCCACCACCCCCAGCTCAGATCCACAGCCAGCTGTTGTCCTTCCAGGTCTTCCCCATACCCCCGAGCTCGAGAGGAAACCTGAAGCCCGCACCGATAGCCAAGAATTCCCCTCACCCGCCGTCCTGGCCTGCGAGGCCCCGTGCACTGTCATGTAAAACGGGACACTAGTGCAAAGCCTGGCACGGTGCTGCTCTCTGGAGTTTCAGTGCCTCTTGGTGCCCTGGGTCCCCCGCCAGTGCGTGCACACGGTCACAAGCCCCTGGACAGCCAGGACTGTGTCCCAGGTGTCATCCAGGGTCTCTGGAACATGGGCAATTCTCAATAGATGTTTGCTGAAAAATACATAGAATAAAAACTGGGAGAAATCAAAACACTTCCTATGAGAAAACATTTTGAAAACTAGAGTTCTTTGCATTCGAATTGATTTTGTGGATTGTACAGTATACATGTGCATCCACATATTAATTCTCAAAAGCTGAGCTCAAACAGAGATTGTTACACTCATCTTTTCAGATGGAAAATAAAGTACCAAGGGATGAAGTAGGTCGCCTACTCCCCAGTGACTTCCTACTTATGAATACAAGGTGCTTTCATCGTCTCCAGGAGAGCGACATTCTCCTTTCCCAACTTTCCACCCCGCCCTTCTCCAAAACAAACCAAGGAAATGAGAAGACAGCTCCATCACAGCTCACAAGGAGCCTGGTGCCCGGCACTGCCCTCTGCGTTATCTCCAGGGTCCCATTTTCTTAAGAACTGAGCTTCCAGGGTCTACCTGGGAGAGAGGAGGTGTGGGTCACCTCCTGCCTTTGTAACATGGTTCTCAAGCTTCTGGTAAGAAAGGCTCCCCTGCTTTCCCTAACCCCTCCATGGTTTCTCATAAACCGAAGGAAATGCAATCCAAGGGAGGGCAACTGGAAGAAGTGACCCTCAGAAGAGCTGGAACATACAGTTGGTACTCAAGGACTACAGACCAAGCACCATCAATGAATGGAAGATTTCATTTGCTAACCTGTTTCAAACTGTGTGCCGGGAAGTCGCCTTTGTCCTCTCCTCACAGAGTGGAACTCTGGAAATGCTGGAGGAGCTGCCTTCCCAGCCTCTTTATTAAGCAGAGCCACTGTAAAGAGATGGGGGACAAACAGAGGAGACAGGGAGGGAGGCACGGGATGACAAGGACCACATTTCTGTCATGTGTGGCTTCCACAGCAGAGAGAGCAGTTGCTGTGTGACCTGGAAAGGAAGGCAGAGGCCAGTCAGCTGGGGAAGAGCTGAGATCACTCAGATACACAGAGATCTACAAAAACAGACAAGGAGAACCCATGCCCAGCCCTTGGGAGATTCGGAACAGAAGGGGACCCTTGGAAGGTGGCCATCGCCACCCAAAAGACCAAGAGTGGCCAAGCCTGTAATTCTATCAGGTCTCCCAGATTGAACACTTCCAATGTGATGGCCCATTTTAATAGCAACAACACACCTGGTTACACATCAGGCTTCCAGGACCCTACACACGTCACTGTGTTCGCTCCTCACAACACCCTCTGCGGTGGCTGCTACAGTTGCCATGTGACATGTGAAAGATGGAGGCGAAGAAGGACCAGGTCACCTGGCTTGTGAGCGGTTAAGGCAGGACTTGAACCTGGGCCCATCGAACCCAGAGGCATGTTCCTCACCCTTTCCTCTCTACTCTCACTCATTCTGATTTAACCTTCACAATGGCACGGCGAGGAAGGTGGGATGATCTCCAGTTTACAGATGAGAAGACTGAGCCTGACAGCGGCCAGGTCCTACTCCATGTCCGAAACCAACAGCCCACAAATTTCCCTCCAACACATCATCTTCTGGGGAAAAACCTACAGATACCACGATGGAAAAGAACAAGGGACAAGAAAGAAACATGGGCAGCTTCTACTTCTCAGGTTCTGAGTTGGGTTTACTGTGATTCTTTGGCCGAGCAGGTATCCGTGTTCCAAAATCTCCACTGAGAAGTGACAGGTTTCCCTGCACAACGTCCATCAGGTTTTCTGAAGTTAATCAGGAAGCAAAAAGAACCCAACCAGCTTCCTCTACTGAGAAGCAGGAGGGGCGGGGATCTAGGAGCACTCAGCACAGCTGCTGGAGGGTCTCTATCCAGGGGAAGATCCGACTTTCCGTAAAGCCACGTGGGGCGGATCCATTTCAGCACAGCGGCGTTCCCAGAAATCTCCTTTCTAATAAGTTGCAAAACTACTGCTCCCCAAGCTCACACTGGGATGTTTCCTACCTCGACTTTCCCTGTATCTCAACTCAGAAGAATTCAGCTAGAGGATTATAAGAGGAAAATCTAAGAATGAATAAAGGTCCCTTTGGGAGAAACATTTCTTCATGATTCAGGCTTATTGCCTCAGGGTTTTACTGTCTCATTCAGGGAGCGCTGACCCCCAATAGCCAGGGCCAGCCCAGACCAAGCTATAAATCAAGAAAACTGTTTCCCCACCCCGTGTCCCATCTTCAGCATACACACAGCCTCTTGCTAGGGATGCAGACACTGAGTGTCCTCTCCTTACCTGGAGATTTTACATGCTCTGCACGCGTGCACACACACACACACACACGCAAGCACACATGCACACACATAAACACACACACTACCTCTGAGGGGCACTCCTGTTACCTTGTCACTCACTTGCCCTAAGACCCCGCAGACCCCAATGATCATGGGTGGTCAAACACGAGCTCAGTCTCCTGCCATCTAGAAGGTTGAGCTCAATTTGTACATCGGTCAACAGGAAAATCTGCAAGTTGTAGTCTAAAAATCTGGTGAATGCTTGAATCTTTTTAAAAATGCGTTACAATGAAGTAGGCATTGCTCCTGACCCTCCTCAGACTCCTCCCCATGCTTGCTTTGAACACGCTCGTCCCATCATTCTTGCCACCTGGAAGTCTGTTTTTGTCACTGTCTTTAGCTGCACTGTCCTGGCTGCCTCAGTGTCCCAAATCAATTCAGACTATTGCCTTTCTATTGTTATTTTAACTTTGAGGAAGAGCCTACACTCTCATGGTGACAGATCTGGTAAAAAAGGTGGATGAGAACAGCAACATGCCTCAGTGAGTCTGCTTTTCCATTTTCCATCGAATGTCACTCAGCAGCAGCAGTCACTGTATTTTTGGTCACACCCGGTAAAGACTCTTAGGAAAGAGGATTTACAGACCTGCTTCAGAAAGTGGCGAGGACAATGGGATAAGGATGTTCTAAACAATGGAAAAATTTCATGAGGCTGATTCATGGTAATCTGTCTTTCACTGTAACATATTTTTAATTTAGATGTTACCACACATGCGATCACATAGACTGAATGTACCGGGATCTGCCGGTGACTGTATCTGAGTCCACCCTGCCCTATCCTCCCACCACCCTTCTCTTCCTCTGTGTGTCCTCCTCCCTCGCCCTGGTACCTTGTCGCAGCCTCACTGGAGCACAGGAGCCTTTGGATGTCAGTGAGCAGCAAGCTCTCCCCTTCGCCTTTGATCACACCCAGAACCCGATCAGATCGGCGGGACGCCTCCTCTCCCTCCCAAAAAGGAGTCCTGGCTTCTGCTCTCCTCTTGCCTGTCTCTCCTTGCAGAGCAGCCCATTAGACCTTATTGCATGGAACCCAGACAGTGGGCAGTGTGCAAAGTCCAGGAGTCATCAATGCCTGCTGGACAACTCTGGGTAGGTCCGTTTGCATGTGGTAAATTGCCTTGTCTGGCTAGCGCTGAGATGTCACGCTGGAAAGCTGAGAACATCACAGGCTCAGGGAGCCAAGGGCAAGCGCCACTGTAGCGAATGCTGCCTTCAACCCGGAAACTCCCTGAGCATGATTCCAGAATGCCGCCTTCACCGCACCGAAAGCCCCAACTGCTCTCCTTAACACCGTCCGATACAAACCACAGCTTCGAAGAGGGTATTTCCACCTATCTACTTGAAGCAGCTATGCCTTCACGAGGGAGGAGGATTATTTCAATGCTTTGGGGTTTCACAGATAACAGTTCTGGGAAACTGTCTCCAGTTCCTGTTCAGTGTTTGGCCCTTCCCAAACCCCTGCCCTGCTGAAGCTCAGTCAGCCGTAATTGTGGGTCCCTTGGGGGCCAAGTCCTTAAGGTAGAGACCAGGAAGATGAGGCAGTGTTTACTTCATTAAAGCAGTGAAGGAAAGAATTCAGGCAAATGTGATAATAATAAATGTGGTCCAAAACTAAAACTTCCAGACAATTGAAGGAAGAATGGGAGACTGGTTCTCATTAAAAATCTTCAGATAAAAATGCCAATTCTGTATCTGCAAAGCCAAAAGTAAAATGCTAGTTAATCTATTGCTCTGGTCCAGGCAGATAATACCAGGCTCCAGGAAATGATATGAGTAAAATGGGCCAAAAAAGTGGAAATGAATGGAAAAGCTAAGCAAAGCAGCCCCTGGCTCCCCAACACACACACACACACACACACACACACACACACACACACACACTTTCTACTCTCTCTCCCATAGGCCTTTCCTCTTCTTCCCAATATTAAAACCTTAATGTCTGCTATATAAATCCTTGTAACTCATCTGGCATTTGTGTTGCCTGCCCTCACCAGATGAGAGGGGAGAATGACGAACCGAGGAAGCCATCCGGGGACGCAGTCCCAGGACAATGGCCTTCCGTGTCCTGTCCTGCGCTTTCGCTGAACAAGACACACATCTGCAGGTGCCCCGCTACACCGGGTGGAACCTCACCCCCCCCCCACCAGATCTCCGCCAGGAGCGGGCAGCGGAGGTGCCAGCCCTGTGGCCTGGAGGGCACCTCGTGCGAGCGCCTTTTCCCAGCACACTCACTCCCACATGACCTCATCTAGGTCTATGACTTTTATTAACAAACTACTTCCAAATTTGTAACTCTAGCCAGGGCCACCCCTAGGGTGTTTGGGGCCTGGACAAATGGTTTTGGCCAGTTCCTGTCTACATAAACAGTCTGAGTCACCCAAAGTCAGCCTCTTAGCACCACTCCGGTGGCCCAATTTTACACAATTGTAATAAAGACAGACTGCTGGGCTTGGGGTGACTGATTCACGGGTACACTGATGCCTCCCAGAGGACCCTGGAGGGGACCTACCGAATCAGGAGAAGATGAACCCTAAGCCCAGGGCCCCTGCCGCACAGGGCTGGCCCCCGGATCTGCCCTTCTTCAGCAGCTATTGCCTGAGCTCTGACCTCTCACCAAACGTCAAAGCTGTCAGAAATCTCGACTTCCAAGTACACATTTTCCATCACTGCACCGACTGTGCTTCTGTCTTCAATCACACACACCTGATATGTGTGCACGCTGCATGCCCGTCCCCGTCCTCTCCCCGCTGGAACACCTGTGATGGAGCCTCAAACACCAAGATCCCCCTTGTCATGACAGGGAAGAAGGGACCGACCTACCAAATGCCATTCATGTACATATAATAATTTAGGTGACCTCATCCTGCCCAGAACTGCTCCTGGGAGACGGGAAGAGAGCCCCAAGCTCAAAAAAAGCTGGGCTGTGGGAGACATTCTTTTAATCTCTGTGTCCAGAATGGGGACACAGTTAATGCTTTCCTAAACCCCATGGGGAAGTCAACCTCAATCAGAGAGAATCACCGAAAAGGAGCACAGAGTCGGAGAAAAGCTGAGTCTGCACCTTCCCTCTTCGCACTATCCCCCAGCCTCAGCCCCTCAGCCAAGAGAGCTCCTGCTGGGGCAGATTCATAGCTGAGGGGACCACCAGGGAACACTTCTGCAGGGGTACAGAAGTTAAAGACGGTCAGCAGAGACGCCCATGAGGCATCTCAGGCTGCAAAGGTTGCCCCTGGGGCTGGCAGCGAGCTTCTCCAGAACTCTCTGGATGCCTCTAGAAGGAAAATAACTGTCACAGTCAAAGAACCTTATGTCTAGCTGTCCCTCTAAAACCTGCTGCACTCAGAGGTGGGGCTCTGAACAGTGACTGGATTATCTGACATCAGGAGTGGGGCTCCATCCATCCGGAGAGGCGGACCGGCTCCCTTGTCTCTGTTTCCTGCTTCTAGTACCGTGATGCCCCTCTGCCTAGAGCTGGGTAACCACACAAGGACCAAGGCTGCTCCAAAGGGAGCCACATCCTTCAAGGGGTCAGCATCTGAGGTCCTGGAGACAAGCAAGAGACCAAGACGACCTTCCCCTCGGGAGTCCAGGCGAGAGGACCTTCCCCCTCTGAAGTCCAGGCGAGACTACCTTCCCCTCGGGAGTCCAGGCGAGAAGACCTTCCCCTCTGGAGTCCAGGTGAAACGACCTTCCCCTCGTGAGTCATGTTCAGCTGAGCATGTCCTCTAAGTCTTACTCCTGTGAGCAAACATGGTAACCCATTCGCAAGCTTCAGTGCTGCTGGACAACTAAGGCTCCTTTTGTTTTGCAAAATAAACATCATGACTTTTTCTCAATACAGCTGACCACCTGCCTTTGCTAATGCCTGTCAAGGTTTTTTTCTTTTTAACCTTAGATTGCTGTTTACCGTACAATGAGATCACATTTTCTGACAAGCTCTATGACACTCACATTTAGAAAAATCTGTCACATGACCTTGATACAAATGAATTTTTATCACCACTTCAAGACAATATTTAAATTTGCAAATTCGAAATGCATGGGACCAATTCAAAGTGTGCTGCATAGAAGCATAAAAAATGTGGGTTTTTAATAAGGAAGATAATTAATGTAATTCTAAAGTATGATCGCCTTCTCTAAATAGCTCATGGATAGTTTAAATTACCTTTAACTCTTATTAATGCCTAATTTTTGGATTCTTTTTCTGTCTTTTTTCCCTTCGTCAGCCTGTGTGTGCAGTACATCATTGTGTTTGCTGTGGGGCCTCGGACCGTGGCAATAACACACCTTGGTTCTTTCCACTTTCCCTCTCTCCTTCCTCTATCTGCATTTTCTCCATGTTCAAAGTTTGGCAACTTGGGACTTCAGGTCTGGCTTTCATGCCGGTGTTAAATGTCACAAAGTTCCCCTGCCTAATTGTCACGAGGTCCTTTCTTCCAAAACTATCCTGGAATGAGGGAGGACACTTAGGTTATATTCATGCAAAGCAGAGCTTGGGGTTGGGTGTATGAAAAACAGCAAAGCACATTTTCACCCTAACTTCCTCCCAAGGGTAGATGGTCTGAAATAACCAAAGCCATGTCTCAAAATTCTGAATCTAGGGTCTCTATTTCTGCCAAAATTCTAGTGATGTTTTCTTCTTTAAGGCCAGTAAAAATGTATCCAAAATGATATTGATTCACCTTAGCTTCCACAGTGGACGTATCACAAGCAGACCTTCCTCTAAATACACTCTAGCAGAGCTGCATGGCCAGGGACCAAACTGAGCACATTTCCACTGATTCCACTGCACATCCACCTTGTTCACTGATTTTTGTCTCTATCCTAAAAAGCAGTCTGGCAAGAAGCCCAGGTTATATCTGCTTCACAGAGCTCTGTGTCCTTTATAGAATTCTGACATCCAATAAATTAGAGCAATACCACTGCTCATCTAACCCAAGTGGTATTTCAGAAAATGCCCACCCCTTCTTACCCTCAGAGGATTTCTAGCTAAAGGAAACATATTCAGCAAATTCATGCTGTGCCCAAAACCATGACTTCCTCATTTATTTTCAAACCAGGACAAGACACTTGAGTGACCTGCTTTGAGGACTAGGAGACAATATTGGAATTAAATGTCTGACCAACTCATTGAGGCATGAGCTCATAAGCAAGCATCAGTAGGGTTGAAAGTAAATAGAGACAGGCAGAAACCCTCCCCAGTCCCTCTCCAAGTAGCTTAGGGAGGCAAGCCAGAGGTCACATTGAAGCCCACACTTCTTGAAAGGATGCAGACATTGAGAAACTTTGCTGCTATCGTTTATCAAGAAGTTTAAGACACAGAATTAAAATGACTAATGTCTTTTAAAATTCATCTCAAAGAGGTGAAAAAGCTGTAGATTGTGAAAGCAAGCTCCCCACTGGTCTGGGAGAGGCATTACAGATGGATTGTAATTACGACCATCCTGCCCTCTGGATTTTGAATCTGGTCAGTCTACCATGCCTTTTCTGTCATGAAAGTATCCTACAATTTCTACCTTAAACACTATTTGCAACAAACTACTTCCAAAAGTTTCTTTTGATCTTCAGTCTCCTTCAGTACTTTCTCCACAATACTGCCAGAGAAATATTCTAAAATTCAGATCTGATCACACCCCTGTCTTGCTGAAAATCCTCTCCAGCTTTATAGATTTCATAGAAAGGTCAAGCACCTTAGGGAGGCAGACAAAAATCCCCTCTCCTGTCCTGTACCACCTTTCCACTTCCAAGTGTTCTCATCATAAAGAATCATTTGAAGCACCCAGAATTCTCCGTACTCTGTCATTGTCTTGGTTACCTTTCTCTTGTTGCTGGGACAAAATACCCAACATCCAAAATGAAGGAAAGAAAGGTTTATTTAGCTCACTGTTTGTGGAGGTTTCAGTCCATAATCAGCTGGCTCCAAGGCAGGGTGGCACGGCTCTGGGGCAACACTTCAAGACAGCAGCCAGCAAAAGCAGCCAGAGCAAAAGAGAGAGAGAGCAAACCTCTTTTCCTCCCTTATATTGTATGCAGGTCACCGCCCCCCACGTTCTCCCAGGGCAGATGTAGCCCTCACAAAATCTCTGTGCTCTCCTCTTGCACCGGCTGAGGATATTTACAAAGTGAGGATCCTGGCTACTTACCGAGTCTCTCAGTTAAACTTCTATACTTCTCAAGTTGACACAATGTATCAACCTTAACAGTTGTGCTGTCATAGTGTAGCTAACATTGCCCCTTCTATGGGGAGTGCTTCCCTCCTATGATTACTTAGGGAATGTCTCCTTCATAAGCTCACTCATGCCATAAGTTGGAGCTCATTCTTCTCCAGAGAGAGTTTATAGCTTATTAAGTCTGGGCCAGGCTCCCTACTTCTCTGCTCCACAGCTGAGGTTTATACTTGCTTTGTAGCCCTCACCAAACCCCCTTTGCATGTCTACTTATGGAAGAGGAAGTTATATACACTTTCAGACATTATATAAAAGTAAATACTGCATGAAAGCATGTAACATTAAAGTGTGTAGCTATAAGAGGACTCTGCAAAGCCCTCCCCCTTCCCTACAGACACTTGGCCTTTTACTCATTGCCCATGGTCTCCTGGAAGAACTCTGGGTGGTCTTTCTAGGGTCTCATCTAAGATGAGGAACTTGAAGGCCTTACCATCCCCTGGGCTCACATCCTTTGGCCATACCCAGTTACAGAAGAGGTAGAAAACGTGTGCAGTACTTACAGGGCCACATACGGAGCTACACTCGGGATCTCAGACTAATGAGGGAAGAAGCACAGATAACGAAGGATATCTAAAAATAAGTAGCAATTTAAACTACGAAAAAGGATGATGGATATAGAGAATGAATGCAGAAGTTTACAAATGTAGAATTTCAGGAGTATTTTGAACAGAGTTTCCAGTTACCTAATACAGGTAGAAAGGACTAGAAAATGCACTTGGAAATGGAGGAAGAGAACAATATTAGAGCTTGATTGTGTAAAATAGGCTCCTATTTTATAGGAATGAGTAACATATCTCTCAAACTGAAAACATGAACTTAGACATAACAATCCCTGAGCTTTTTAACCTCTGTGCTATAAATTAGTAGATATACATCTGCTCGGCTTGTGAAGCTCCTCTTGGCAGACAGCAACAGAGCTCAGCATATTCAAAGTAGTTTCCTGAGATTTAACGTGTTCAAAGCAGAGATTGCAACAGAACCTTGTGCTCTGCCAAAACTCCATGAACTCACTAATTTCCCCAATGGCTTCTGTACTTGCTCAGGGTCTGAACAGTATGATCCCCAAAGAAGCAATTTACTACTCCAAAGTAAAGACTGGATCACAAAGAAATATGTTCTCTGATAATTGACCTAAGCTTTGATTCCTAAAGTACCTGGGCTCTTAGGGTTTTCTCTTGCAGTGAACATCATATTCATGTAAAAAGCATTTTCCCTGCACCCATGTGGCTCTGAACTGATCACAGTTATGGTCTCCTAGGAGCTTGAAGCAGAACATCACTAGGGATTTTACTTCACTTTCCTGTAGGAACCACAGAAAAAGAGAGAAAGAGTAGAAAATGGGAGAAATGGGAGAAATCAACTCTAACACCTACGGGTTGATTGTGATCCTTTGCTGGGAGCCCTGTGTTAATTTGTTCAGGTGGGAAACATAAACGGCCTTCACAAGATAAGGAAGAAAGCCAGCCAGGTACACAGAGAATGTAAGTTATTGAAAGACCAAGAAGTGAGATCGAGGTAGAGAGACAGACGGACATCCGTCGTTGAATGAAGAGTAGACATAGGAAAAGACCCTGAGTCACTAAGAGGGCTTGAAACCCTGCTCTGTTAGCCAGCACCGTGTCACAACAGCAGCAGCACAAGATCATTTACTATGCTTTTCCCAGCAGTATCGCATCACTAATCCACCATAAACACTAAGCACAATTTAAACAAGAACTCAATTTCTCACAAAAGTAAAGGAAATCCATAGCAGACAAAAGTGAAGAAGAAGGTAGAAACTAGACTAGTGATTCTTGGAATGATTTACCAGCCCCAAGAATCTAAAGAGTTTGAGATCTACATAAGGACGAAGGGAAATAGAATTAAAATTTTCACCTAAAGAGAAAAGATTCTAAAATTCATTGAAAAAAATTTTCCAACCAACCTAAAGAACAATAAGTGAATTATGTCTATGTTTGCGTTTAGGCCTGGGGTTGGGAAAATGAGATGCTGTATAATCTTAAGACACTGCACGCTGGTTTGGGTTCAAATTTATACTTCTTGCAGGGCTCACAGGCCCCCAGATGGGAGTCACATATAAAGAACGCTGCAAGTAATGTGCTTCCATGGCTGATGCTCAGGCCTAAGCAGACATAGAAGCCCCATGTCAAGGGTATAATTCCAACCTGGGCAAGGCAAGGCTCCAAGCAAAGCCCTGCTTAAGACTTCTTATAGTCCAAAATTATAAAATATCCTAGGAAACCACTCAGAACAGACTGCAGAAAATATAAAAAAGAGCAGTGATTCTTTTAACTCCAAGAACTCTATGAAATGAGTGTGAATAAAATAATAAAGCCACAAGAGAAATTATAAGCAAGAATAATGATACAACAATACCTAAAAAGAAAAGACACATTGGAAAGAAAAAAATAGAATTTCCATAAATTAAAAATGCAGACATTGAAACTAGAAGTTCAATGAATTCAAACTGCAAATTAATCATATTCAAAGAATTAGTAAACTAAAAATAGACATGAGGAAATAATCCCAACTGTCATAGAATGATGAAGAGAAAGAAAATATGGAAAAGAAACTAAGAAGCATGAAGAAAAAGTTCAATAAAATGAGTCCCAGAGAGAGACTTAATAGACACCTTCTTCATAAGGCCTGAATAGTGTGTAGAATTTTTCACAGTTGATCAAAAGCACAATCCTTGGATATAAAAGCATAATGTTCAAAGTATGATAAACGACATGTACACATCTCAATTCCTGATAGTGAAGTTATAGAATATATTCACATGCAGAAAACCAGGGACAAAGACATCTTAAAGGAATTAGAGAGAAGAAATGGATTACCTACCAAAAACAAAGAAAACCAGGAAGAAGGGAGAGAAAGAGAGATATAAGAGTAATGGCAGACTTCTTTTGTTGAAAGGTATGGAATCATTTTTGAACCATTTCATTTTGAAATAAACCTTTATCTCTCTCAATAAGGAATAAAATTATGTGACTGATAGTTACTTTCTCTAAGAACTTTGAATCTAGAGAAAGAAAGACTGAATTAGATACAAGAAAAAATTATGAACATGTAAGTAAACTTAAATCCCTACATAAAAGCGACAGTAACAATAATAACTCGTATGGTAATCATGGTGACTACTTCCATGTGTTAAATTGGTAGGGTCCCGGCACCCAGACCTGTGTGGCCAAACTTCACAGGTGTGTCTATTAAGGTGTTTGGGGCTAACGTCTGAGTTAAGCACATCACCGTTAGCAATGTGAGTGGGCTTTATCCAAGCAGTTTGTGTTAGCTTCACAGTACTCTAGCAAAATACCTGCGGGCATCAACATAGAAGGAAATGTTCTGGCTGCAGTTTCAGTGGGGTCAGTCCATGGTCACGTGGCTCACTGCCTGTGGGCCCGTGGAGAGGCAGCAGACATCACAGTAGAGCAGCCAAGAAGCCTGTGGCAGGTAACTGTGGTGTCAGTTCGGAAGGAAATGCCTCGCAGATTGGTGTCACGCAGTTCGGGTGACGGATCCGCTGAAGAGGGATCCACCTGGGTGTGTGTGGCACCGAAGCGTAGGTTTATACTCTGGATGGGATACAAAGGGAGAAGGAAGTCGTGTCTCTGTTTCTTCAGAGGAACTGCAGTCTTCGCCATATCCCTGAACGCCCCTCTCCATCTCCCTCAGCCTTCCTGCACAGAGCCTGTCTTTCCTGCGTGGACACCTGCGACTCTGCAGCGAGCTCCAGGCCTTGGCCTTTCATCTGGATCCAGGCTCCACAGTGGCCAATAGTCCCTCTGCATTCTTCTACCCAGCCCTACAGGCAGCTGTCCTAAGCCTACCTTGAAAATCCTTTCTATGTCACTTATCTACTTTATATTAACTCAGATCCTCTAGTGAAGTCTGACTGAGACAAAGCTGCTCTCTTCATGGAGGCCGGGACCGAAAGGAAAGAGGAAGAGGGAGAGCTGGGGTCGCTGCTCCCTGGGACCCCACCTGTTTCCACCAGGCCCTGTCTCCCAAAGACTCCAGAGCCTCCCAAGACACCTGGGTCCTGGTGACCGAGCCTTCAACATGCAGGTCTTTGGGGCCAGTCAAGATCCCAACTGCAGCATGCTGGAAGCCTCGGGAAAGCTACTGGCTGCCCCAGAAGCAGATGGAATTCTGCAGCAGGCTGCCTGCATGCTCGCTCACACTGCACACTCACACTGCACACTCACACTGCACACTCACACTGCCTCCTGGGGCTCCACCCAACAGTTCTGAGACTTCCAGCCTCCGTACACAGCTCTGAGCCAATTCCAGAAGAAAATACACACACACACATGCACGTGTGCACATGTACACATAGAGCTTTGGTTGTGATTCTCTGGGGAAATTTTATTAGTACAATATTAGGAGAAAGACAAAGGAAAAGAGAAAGAAAAGAAAGAAGGAGAAGTGAAAGAAGAAGAGGAAGAAGGAAAAGAATGAAAAGGAGTAAAACAGTAGGAGAAGGAGGAGGAGAAAGAAAAAATCATTGAAATACTAGGCAATAATGACTTATAGTAAGGGTCTAAATATATAAGAATAAGGTAACATTTGTGAGAAGTGTAAACATCTTCAGCAGCTTTAACTCATCACATAAATGTATGTTAGATGTTTTTAAAGATACCATTAAAAAATAGGACTAGAATGTATAACTTCTAAATTGGTAGAAGCAATCAAAAAAGTCCATCAATGCAATAGTTGACAAGGGAAAAAACAAAAAACAATAGGAAAAAGAGAAAGCAAAAATGATGTTGAACATTAAAAATCTGTTAGTAATAAATATAGATTAAGCTTGCCATTAAAGACCTTGCTAGGTTGTATTAAAAAAGTAAAAGCATCCTTTACTCTCTTTAGAGGATTGCAGACACATTCGTTGCTGCCACTGCTGCTGTGGTTTAATGGTGCTACAGATTGTATCCAGGGCCTTAGCACAGAGTTGCTTCCCCAGCCCTTTCAAAAAATTTTTACTTTTTATTCTGAGACAGGTTCTCACTAAATCGCCTAAGCAGAACTCAAACTCGTAATCTCCTGCTCATCCTCCCAGAGTGCTGGGATTACAGGTGTGCACCACCGCATCCAGCTTGTAGACACACTGAAAACATCAGAACAAAGAAATGTTGACCCAAAAAGGAGGAAAAAAGATACACTGGGCAAATCCAAATCCAAGTGAGGCTGGCACAGCTGTATGAATATCAGAACGAGCAGAGTTTCAGGCAAGGTTTAAAAGATAAAGGTAGTTGTCATACCCTGATGCAAGGAACAGTGCACCCAAGAGACAGAAGATGTCTAAATGTAAATATGCAATGACAGAATCTCAAACCACAGCTAGCAGAGTGGTGAGACTCAAACAAATACCGTACAGAGGCTTTGGCACATTCTAGCATTGAGATCTCTCTGGGAGAAAACATTAGTCTTGCTAGAGGACAGCTGAACCCAGACATCTGTCCAAATGAAAAGAGTAAGATGGGAACCTTGTCATTTTACATGTATTGGCTCAAGATTCTCAGCAAGACAAGCATCAGCTGGCTCTGGGACACACAGACTCTCGTTTTTATTAGAATTCTAAGTTAGAAACTTGGAACAAGAGGTCTCCCATCACTCCCATCTCTCGGGTCCTCCCTGGCAGTACACCTGCAAGCATCGGTAAGAGTCTCAAGGTAGTCCCGGGACACCCCTAACTCATTTGTGGGATGTGGCTTCCACCCAGTGGGACTCAGCATCAGTACTCCTTACCATAAAATATCAGGGTAAGGATTTGGGAAGCCCCATGCCCATAGCAAAGGATGTTTCTTGGTTCCTTCCTTCAATTAAGGTGATGCAGAGAGAGCCAAGGCCAGGGTACGGCCAGCTGGTGGCCAGAAGTTCAAACCCTCAATGAAACAAAAAAGATGCATTAATCTTGGTGCTGCCTCCATTTCCACATTTAACAAAAGGACCATACTATGTTCAGTAAATAACATTTAGGACTGTACAAGGCATGATCAAAATATACAGTGAATGCTTAAGGTTGTTTTTAAAAATTCATTACAGTAAAAGGCACATCACCACAAATCCCCCTCAAAATACCCACCTAACTTTGAAGACACTTATCCCATTATTGTAGCTACTGTCTGAAGCAGGTCTAAAAGTCCTCTTGCCTGAGTATCTTTATGGGATACTGCTGCCCAGCACCATCCAGCGGAGACACAGCCTGCCAAAAACAGCATGCTGTGTCCTCGCCCACCTCATTTGCTGGCTCTGGCACTGTGGCACTCCTGGCTCCTCCCCAAACTCAAAATGGCCATAAAAAGTCAGTGTCTTGCATCAGTGCAGGACATCAACACAGTCATGACAGCTTAACCGAAGACACGCAGGACAGAAGCTTCCAGAATGGCTTCAAAAGGTGGCAAGCATGAGGGGCTGAATGTGCTCAAAGGAGGAGCTGAGGGGTATCTTGAGAGGCACGAATGGTAACGCGTCTTCTACTGTAACAAATTTTGTTAATGTAACCGCTCGCCATGTTTTTTAGTCACATGTTATATTTATCACAAAGAGAGCTGTTTATTCACAGAATGATTGCGATGGTGCTGACAATGGGAATAATCACAGCTGAGGAGTCTCCACCTCCCTGAGATGCCCCTGCTTCAACTGCTCAGTGCCTCCGCTGCAGGGAACCAAGCCTTCCACTGACACTGCCTCCCTCTACACACTGCAGGGTGAGTGCCGCCTGCCACACTCTGTGTCCCACTGCACCCCCTCCTGGGAGGTGCCCTGCCCTGGCTGCCCACAAGGCCGCACTGGGTGAAACTTAGCTTCCCTGCACAGGAGCCTCTGCCTGCTGTGCACCTGTCTCATCTGCCAGGGGCCAGCCTGAGGCTCTGCCACCTCCGTTGCCAGGCTGAGGTCACCCAAGAGCAGGGAACAAGGCTGCACTTCCCTTTTTTTGCAGGAAGAGCTGTGCAGAACAGGATGGCTCCAGGAGATGCGCCTGCTCCCGTCCCACTTGCCCGCCTCCATCTCTCATTAGCAGAGCAGAGGGTCCCCTGAGTCCCGGCTCCCTGGCACCAGCTCTTACTCTGATTCACAGCCTGCCATGAGGGGGACATGGTCATAGGAGGAAGATCAAAAACAACTGTCTCACAAAGGCTTCCCAAGGGCCAAATCCTTTGCCATCTCCATTCCCTACTCCAAGGACAGGTGGAATCTCTTTCTCCCTTCAATGCCTCAGTATCCCTGACTCAGTCTCTATGTCACTGTAGCTGACAGCCCATGGCAGTCGGTCCACTGTCTCCCCTGCCTGAGCGGGCCTTGAAGAGGTTTCCAGACCAGGGTAGCAACAGGGAAGGACAAGGACCAACTCTTCCTTAAAGAGAAATCCACAAATACATTTCTGCTGTGGAGTGACATTTAAATGAATTAGAAAGGAGCATTGTAATTAATTCTAAGTACGGAGAAGTGAAACTCTCCAGCATATCTGTGCTCTTGTATGGGTTTGCAATAAAACCGTGAATTTTCAGCTCCTGGTTCCTGACTTTTTTATTGTTTTTATTTTGTTTATTTTTTGTTGGTTGGTTTTCAAAATGTCTTATTCAAGATTATTTACATGGTTGACAAGGGAGCAAATCATATCACAAACAAAACGAACCAGAGGCAGTGGATCGGGCTTCTCTACAATCTATTCGCTCTGCCTGCACCTTGCAGGCACAAACTCACGATCCTTCTGTCATCTCTCTTTCCAGTCTTCAATAATACATGAGCAGGAGACAATCTGCTTTTATTTCTTTCCTGCTTGAAGTCACATCATTATATGCAATATCCATCTATCTTTGGAGAGTATTACTTTTGCTGGTGTCTTTTTTGATTTCTCTTCCTTGCACATGGTGCATGGATTTATTAGCGAGATCACATCTATGAACCATTATTCTAAGGCCTTGTAATGAGACTATCTCTTCTGAAACATCCAGAGCCTCTCAGGTTTCGCCGTATTTTGCTCAGCCTGCAGGAGTTGCTCTCTGTGAGAACACTACGGAACAAAAAGACGGAAAGATGCAGCAGGCAGATTTCTTGTACAGTTTTGCCTCTCAGATCACAGAACAAAGTTATCCATTTGCAGCTCTCATTCTGGAGCTGAACTTCAGCATAGCTCAAAACCCACAGCAGCAAAGCTGAGTGACAAGGAAAAGCAGGAGGAGCCACCACCTTACGTTTCCCACCCAGGACATTGCGGACACTCAGCAGAGAGGTCCCTGCTGAGCCAGGGCAGAAGGGATTAGGATCAAAGAAACAGGAGGTGCCTTGCGCCCCACCCAGCAGGGCCCCTCCTGGTACCCACAGAGCACCAAGGATGTGTGTGCAGTGACGTGTGTTGAAACTATGGCTCCTCCCTACCGGGAAGCCAACAGGTATGCCTGAGGTTTGCACAAGCATTTTAAATCAGATTCCCTATGTTGTGTCTGGCCAGACAGCAGACACATTCCAGGAAGCTGTGGCCAGCATTTCCTGCAAAAGCAACTACTTCAAACCAGTGGTGCCAAACATAACTCTCCTCTGAGTGTCAACCAACCCTCTGGGAACTCCCCTCCCAACCTCCAGTCACACAAGCAGCTGAGGGACAGTGCTGGAATGTGCCATCACAGCCACAGAGCAGCACAGAGTGCCAAGGAGAGGAAACCACTTCTGGGGCCACTTGCCCTGTGTGGTTTAGATCCGGAGAGCCCCCTAAAGCTCATGCATTCAAAGGTAGGGACTTTCAGGAGGTGACTCGATCGGGCAAGCGCTGTACTTACCAATGGATTCAGCTAATAGCTGAATTGCCATTAGAAGATGGGGCCTGGTGGGCAGTGGTGTGTCACCGGGGTGTCTTCTAGAGAGTACATCTCTTGCTGGGCTCTTTCCCCCTTCTCTCTGCTTCCTGACACCCTTCTACCCTGCTGTTTCTGACTTAGAACCAGCTGACCATGGACCAAAATCCCTGAAACCATAAGCCAAAAAGTCTCCTCATTTAAACTGTAAGTATTCAGTACTTTCTCTTGGCAACAAAAAGGTGACTTTTTACCTGTGCACAGAGTGGATTGGAAAGACTTATCAGGAAAGTAATAACAGAAATTTTAATTAAAGAGGAGTAAGGCAGATAATCACTTGAGAAAAACAAGTCCAATTTATCACTATTTTTATTAACTAATATCTACATAGCACTACATACTTCAAAATGTCCTTTTTAATGTATAGCACATCATACAACCTTGGAACACTTCTGAAGTATAATAATAACTATGCGCACTGCCGCATCAGCCCCAATAAGACTAACACCTCAAGATCAGTTAGGAAGTCACAGAGCTCAGACTAAAACCCCAGCCTCTGAGCTCCTAGCTCATTATTTTTCAACTTGATCCTCACTCATTCACAGAGAAAATTATTGCACTGGTTTTCAAAGTTCCAGATGAATTTTATTGCATTTTACTTTCACAAACTCATATGAGATATGCACTGGGTTATTATGTTCATTTTTGTAAATTGAGAGATTTATACACAGAGAGATCAAGAGATTTTCCCAAAGTCTTTCAACTAATTAACAATCATAATCCGGGTCCCCTTCCAGTGTTCTTTGGGCAAAATGACAACACCCATCAGCCTATGACCCCCTAACAGAGACTGGCAATAGATCAGGCCATAGCTAGAGCAAGGCCATCCAGAGGGATCCTAATCCATCTCTGGCACGACCACGCTGGGCTGGAAGCAAACGTGTGGACATAGTTCTAGATACTTTTTGTTTTGGTTTGTTTTTACTTCAATGGTTCTTGTGCTTCAGATTAAGCTTCTTTCCCTTAAGAATTCAGTTTTGGAGATTGCCAGCCTGCCAGAGCCAGTTCATGGCTCTTATTTACACCCTGTATTCCCCAATCTGCAGATTCAACTCTGCAAAGTGCAGGAAGAGGAAGCCTTGGAGTCTACTTCCTCAGCCTGAAATATTCAGAATCATGCCTCCATGATAAAGAAACACCAAGTGCTTCATTGGCACCAGGCGAGGTTCATACCACAAGGACCAAGCAAAATGGTACCCAATGGCTCCAAATCTCGGGCAATCCTAGCCCTGGATGGACAGGAGGTGCAGGTGCAGGCTGAGAGCAGAGCCGGCTCCCTGGGACTGGCCAAGAAGAAACCAGCCCTGCAGCGCTCCATTTTGTCCTCCAGACTGAGTTACTTCCCTTTCAACAGCACACCTGCCTCACCCCAGGCCAGCTGGCCAGGGCTGCAAGTCCGCAGCCTGGAGCACCAGTGCTCAAAGCACCAGGGACTGAGCCTGGGGAAGGAAATGCATTTCTTTCTGCTGGACCTTTATTACCATCTTTTCCTGCTGGATGCTATCCCAGCTATTAACCCTAGGTAGACAAAGCTGGGCGGTGAAGGGTGATGGAATAACATGCAAAAGATTTGAGGGAAGAGGAGAGTTTAGGAGGGAAAACTAGCTTTTCTTTTAAGACCCTCGTGAACCTCAAGAACACTGTCCTGGAAGTTACACCCTTTTTATATGACAACACCTCTTTTAGAATGCAGCCATGTCTCCCACATTAAAAAATTAAATATAATTATGCAAAAGCCTTATGGACTTGTAATTCAAGATTTACACTTTTTGTTTGGTGAGTTGTTTGTGTTCTGAGTCTTGGAGGCAGCAGTGTATCATCATGACTTCACTTTCACTGTAAACCTATGAAAGTGTCCAGTCCTGAGTGCGGAGTCCACGGTGCCAGATGCATGCGGAACTCTGGCTGGGAGAAGATAAAGGGGGCGAGATAAGCCACACAAGGAGAAGCAGATGAAGGGCTAGAGGGGCAGGGAGCAGTGGCAGGAGAGAGAACTGGGCGGGGTGGCCACAAAGACTAACGTCAACCGCTTTCAAGTCTGTCGTGAGTCAGGGAGCCTCCAATATTTACAGCCAGAGACAGCCAGACGCTGAAGTATTGGGGGAGGAAATTAAGCCACTGAATGCACTCACCTCTCCCCCATGTCCCTCCTCTTTAAAATCTCTCTCCTCCTTTCTGTGCAGACGGGACATACAGGAACAGGCTCCCACTGCCTCCTCCCCGAGGGAGAACCCCTCCTCATGCCCTGGAAGACTTGAAGATGCCCAGAAGACTTCAAATCCAGAGCTGAAAGTAACCTTGTGAACCTTCACCAGCCAGAACCAGGAGACAAGGTTCACTTCCTTATTCCCAAGTCTTTGTGACATAAATTCCCAGTATCCCAATTCCTGGAATCCAGGCCTTGGTCTTCCTAAAAGTTTCCAGGAATTTTCATTAATTTCCACAACAGCCAAAGTCCCTGCTCTCCCCACAGGAGCCTCCTTGTCACCCTGATGTGTGGCTATTTTTGCTCACCACACCCTGATGCTGGGCTCCTCCATGGACTCAGCTTCATCCCAGGGGCCCAACTGCCAGTGGCCCCGTTTCCTCCAAGGAGGGAAGATGCCATTCTTTTGTTAGTCCTTCTCAGGCTCCCAGTTCTCAGAGATCAGCTGGTGACCTCTAGTAAGACCTTCTTGGTGATCAGTGGGTAACAGAAGTATAACAGAGTCACTTAACAATCCTTGCTATCATTAACTACCTACGAGTCCACAGGCCCAAGTAAAACCCAAGAGGCCTTTAGTGACCCAACTCCTGTCTCCACCTCCACGATCTCCACACACCAGAGTTAGAGCTCATGGCCCTAGAAGGAAAATGTACCTTTCATTCCCCATTCCTAGACTGTGTCATTTTTCTCATTTCTAGAAATCACCTTGTCCTAGGGTATTTGGTTTAGGAGTGGGCGTTCCCTTGAAGCTTCAGATCTATTTAAGCAACTGACACTAGAGACTATACAAGAATCTCTTGGAAACCTGTAAATTGGAGAATATATTTCTCAAAATGTGTTTCAGTCAGACTGAAGTAGAATCACACGTGGATCACCAGCCACACCAGCATGTCTTGCATCAGCTTCATCGAACTCTTGAACTTGCCCTCAGTATTAGAAGACAACATCAAGCCTGTATGTCGCCTTTGACATAATCAGGTTCCTACTCCCTATTTTCTGGAACATGCATGTCCTGTCATGGGCTGGACTTGTCCAAGGCACCAGGAGTCCTGTTTGCATTCACAGCTACTGTTTTTATGTCAGCCAGACACAGGGAGGTCAAAGTTACCGAGAAGACACAGTGCGAGATTTGTCTGGTTTCCTGAGACTCATCCCCGCTTTTCTTTTCTCCCACAGGCATTAAGAAGATTGTGTTCTTCCTCCAGGAAAGCCAAAGCAAACGTTCAAAGGAACTGCTGGCTTTGAGTCAAAGTGAAGAGACCAGCTAAGACCGGGGCAGGGTGGAGAGGAGACAGATGCTGGCTCGAGGGAGAGCCCAGCAGCCTGGAGGGAAGGGTCTCCTGAGAGTTACAAATGAGGGGAGACAAGTCTTCTGCCCCAAGACTGAAGCAGGAGAGTAGAGTGGGAGCTGTTGTAAATAGAATGAAATAAAATATCACGCTTGTCATGTATGGTGCATGTTACTGAAGATAAATACTTACAAAGTTTTCTCACCATAAAGCCGAATGGAACAGTGGGAGAGGTTTTGATACCGCCCTGCCTGCCTGTGGAAGAATGCACATGGCTCCACGGTTTTCTTTCTCATCAGGGTTAAATGTGTTCCTTACTCCCTCATCCTTCAACATGGTACTTAAAACTGCTATTCGCTCTTTTGGGGCAGGGAGCACACACGTTTCCTGAGCCCTGGACAGTGGCTTGTAGACAGATGCTGAGCTGCCAGTTAGCTCCACCGGTTGATGATGAGAATGTGTCTTCGTGAGGTGGGATCAAAAGGGTGCCGAATGCTGCTGTGAGTGTCATCCAGTGGAAAGGCAGGTTCGCCAAAACTTGATGGCATGTGTGCTGGTGGAGGCCCTGCCAGCCAGGGAGAAGCAGCGAGGAAGCCACCTCTGCCTCCCACCCTTCCTGCCACCACTCGTGGTTAACCGGACGCCACACAGGCTGAGGTGACAGTAACTGACACGGGGAAGCAACCTGACATTTTTGCTGTTTGATTGACTTTGCAGGCCTGGGGCCAGCGGTCTGGGTCACTATAGGATAACAATATGTAACATAGTAACGATTGTGGATTTTCCACTGTCCTATTACTGTTCTGTTTTGTTTCATTGTTATTGTTCTGTTTTACTCCCTTTAAAATAAAATAAAAATTAAAAACTTGATGGCATCTCTTCCTACAACTTATTCACTACATCTGGCACCATGTGACTTCTGGTTCTTTCCCAAAGTCACCACGACCAGGAAAGGAAGATGGGTTGAGTTCATTTAGGACATCAAGGCAGCCAGGACTGCACAACCAAAGACACTCGCGAGGGAGGAGAGCCAGAGCTGCTGCAGAAAGTGACGGAAACGGTGGGATACGTGTGCTTGGAGTAAGGTGGAATATTTTGGAGGAATTACCAGCAATGTGTCTTTTATTATAGCACAGGTGGGTTTTTTGTAATTAAAACAGTCACATGTTTTCTAATCACACCTCACATACCCATCGTCCCTGGTAGAGCCTGCTCCCTAGACTCCACGCTCTAGCACCAGACACAAGGACTATTTCCTAATCAGCCCTGCAGCTGTGGGAAGTCCAATGCCCAGGACAACAAACCTCACATATTTATATGATTCTCCCTTTCTAACTGAACTTCAGCTAATAAGAATGGACTTTTTTTAAACATTACATTTTAACTTACTTGGGAAAATAGGACCATATGTAAAAAAATAAGGATATATGTTTTTAAAAAAGAAGATTATGTGATACAGTAACGCATTTGCACAGTCTTTACAGTTACCTATATTGTCTTCTTTGGTCAGTGACTATGAACTGCAGGAGGTAGATCAGGACAGCTCACTTTACACCTGAGAATGGTACGGAAGGGGTTCAATGCCTTACTCTGTGTCCCTTGATTAGAAAGCAGCAGGGTTGGAACTGGCCTTTTAACAGCTTTCCCAGCTTCTCCCACTGATGGAGGGAGCCTGTCCCAAACAGGGAACAAGGGGACAGACTCTGAACTTCACGTCTTCGATGAGAAGAGATGCATCCTGCCCAGGACAGAAGAGCCCAGGCTTTTAGTTATTTGATTATAGTTGCTCTCCCTCAACATCAAATCTGCATTTACACTCAGCTCCATTGCTCAGACCCCAGAGCATGAAGCAGAGCAAACCCTCACACAGCACTCAACTGTCAGATTCCAGCCTCAGAAAATGAAAAGGGCACTGCAAATAACAAGTGTCTCTAAAACTTGGGCTCCCCCTTGGTACTTTTTAATGCTCAGTGACACAGGCTTTGCAGGTAAGAGACATCTGAGCAGTTTTCATGATTTTAACCCATGCATCTGATACACTGAAATGAGCTTTGGCAGTTGTTTTACAATTGCAAAAAAAATCAGCTTCATTTGAAACAAATCATCAAAATCCCACAATAGATTACAGAAGTAAGTGAGACTTTGCTTTTCTATTTCTACTGACCACAGGAATGAGAAATAAGACACTCTACTCAAGCCCTTGAGCTACATCCATATAAAGTCATGAATGTACCAGCACTGTGCGAACTCCACAGAAAACCAAGCTTGCATCATTTGTCAACAGTGGTGAAATCAGCCCAAATAAGTCTTCAAGTCGCAAAGTCTCCTCTTAAGGGAGAAAGCCACAGTTGAAATCAGAGGGGAAATAACATTCGCACCCACTGAATTTCTGCTCCTCACACAGATCCTGGAATCACATAAATCAAAACCCTGTTCTCCAGGGCCACCAGAGAGCAGCCATCCATACAAAATGTTCCCCACATTCCCAGAAATAGGGGTCACTGGGCCAGAGCTGTAGGAGGCCCCGAATCTACCTGTCTACTCTCTAGGTCACCTCTGGTCATGTTCACATCAGCCTCCATCCTCCAAACCCCCTTCACCAAGCTGAGGAAACTTGCTTCCTGACAGATGCTGCGCCCTGGGGTCACAATGGCACAAAACATACATGCAGCTTCTGTCATGGGGTTGACAGACCAGGGTAGGGAGTAGAGGCAAACCACCAATGGCATCAAAATGTCTCTGCTAAGTGACACAGGGCTGGAGTTTTCGCGCTGCCAGGAAGCCTAACCTTGTTTGGAAGGCTCAGATACAAGAAGGCAAGTTAAACCAAAATAACAGGAGGGCAAAGAGGGTAACTTCCAGCAGCAGCAGCATCTCAAGTTACCACTGCCCCATTAAACAGTGGCATGTTTATCTCTGTCCCCTGCAACAACCGAGCTCCCAGGAAGCTAAGCAATAGTGCAAGCAGCATGTCTCTCCCACTCCCTGCTTCAGTCCTCCTCCTCTGGCCAGTGCTGAGCTCCCAGCATCTCCTCTCCGAGCCTGGTACCCTCCCGCCCTGCATCCTGTCCTCCTGGCCGCGTTCCCTTGATGCTCACCCAGTTCTCTTCCTGCTGGGTGTCGCCAGGCGGATGCTGTGGTCACCGGTTCCAGTGATGAATCCTGGGATCAAATGACTCCAGAGATGCCAGCACCCCTGAAACAGGGCGCCAAGTCTAATGTGCTCCCTAAGGGAGGCCTCCATCTCCGGCCTTGCTTGCTCCTGCGTCGCAGAAGTAGGACCTCCGGGAAGATGCTCTTCCTCAACTCTACCTTAATAAACTGGACACTGCAGGACACAAAGGTCAAAAGGCAGAGACAGTGTCTAACCTCTGCCCCTCCCCAACATAGACCGCTCTGGGGTACTGACCAGGTGTGGTGACACACAGCTGTAATCCCAACACTCTGAAGGCTGAAGCAGGAGGCTCACCATGAGTTCAAAGCCAGCCTAGGCTACATAGGGAGACCTTGTCTCAAAATAAATAAATAAATAAATAAATAAAATAATTTTTTAAAATTGTGTGTATGCATATATTTATTCCAATCTGCTTAACCTTTAGAAAAATCAATGTGCTTCCAAAGCATGTAACTTTCAAAAGAATCACATGTCAGTACAGTTGCAAGCAAAAATCTTATTTGCTCCCTCAAAGTTTTTCTGAGGGAGGCACTATTATATTCTTAATTCTGAGGAGAAATTGAGGCAGAAAAATGTTCAGTAAATTTTCCCGTGAATAAAAGTGATATAGGAGAAAGAAACGCCCAACCTGCTAGATGTCTGGTATGAGTTCGTGTTCTCTAGAATCAAAGAATGAATTTTAGAAACAACAGAAGTTAAGAGCAGAATATATCGCGAGAAAGGAAGCTTCCATCTGAGAAACAGAAGGGGTCCCGAGTGGGTTACCAAAGTCTGTCTTTTCTTGGGACTTTTATAGAGCAAAACCACAAGAGGAGGGAAGCCTAAGGGGGAAAACATGGAAACTCGCAAGGTGGGCACGAGGTGGGACAGAATTATGATCAACCAACAAGACTGAGTATAATTGCTCAGGTAAAATTGATTAAATTAGGGAAAAATAGGGTGAGTCCCATAGCAAGGTGGCATGCATACAGAGCAGTAACTCTTCCTGTAGGGGGTTGGGTTAGTGACTCCTTCTGATGGCCTCAGAGTGATAGAGAACTATTTAGAAAATCAGTCCTTAGGATGTGGGTATATTTGTTTGATCTTCTGTCTTGAGATCTTGCCCATAGCTAGAGGTATCTGTCTGCCCCAAAGCTGTAAGGTATCTGAGCTTCTGCCCTGGCTCCTTGGAGGACCCAGCCCTGTCTGACTGCCTCTAATATTTCTATCTAACTCAGCTGTCTGTAACAAAAGCATTTTAAGACTAAACAACTGAAGAAAGACTTTTGTTTCTTGCTTTAAAAGCTCAAAAACATGCCTGATGCATTTTACCTACCTATTTTTTTAATTATGCAGAATTAGAGAGCCACATACTAATTCAAACTTAGGTATTTTTCTTGAAACTACCAAGAAGCTACAATTATTTGATTGATATTTTTAGAGTACTAAATTGGATTTAAAAAAAAAAAAAGAGTAATCGATCTCCATGTCCTGAACCTCTAAAGAACATGTGGGCTGGCAAGAACCATCAGCATCTCCTGAGATCTGCCTCACATTGGAACTTAGAGCCCTCAGAAACCAAGCAGCCAGCTCACCACCCTGGTAAGGGGCTGTGACCTGACAAGCCATGGTCACCCCAGAGAGAGTACCATCAGCATCTCCTGAGATCTGCACCATGTTGGAACTTAGGGCACTGGGAAACTAAGCAACCAGCTCGCCACCCTGGTAAGTGGCTGTGAACCTACTGGCACACAGGCTGAGATTCAAACATCCATTCACCCACCCCACCCCTGTTAGCAAGTGGGAGCCAGAGATCTGAGTAACTCTTGCAAGATTGACTATATGCAGTATTGCAAATAAGGGGGATTTCCTTCTAACCATCTCTTTGAAGGCAAATATTTTTATCACTGTTTTGCTTTGTTATGATTAATGGTATTGCTCTATTCAATATTCTGTTTTGGTAAGTTCTATAATGTTCTGTATTTCCTTTGATGCTGATATACTTGATTGAAAGAACCACTATTGTGAAGAAAACGAGATATACTATGGCACCTATTGCTGTTATCCTGGTAACCTGCTGTGAAGCTCTGTACCAATTTCACTGCACTGTCTCAATTGGCTTTGTTCCATCTTGTTCTGTGGTATTTTACTACTTAAAAAAAAAATAAAGAATGTGTGGGCTGCTATTTAGCTGACCACCTGCCCTAAATAATAGAACTTAATATTCGTGGTGAAGGAGCTTTGGCACCGCTGCACAGCAAAGTGTCACAGCCTAAGAGGTTAAAACAGACACTTACTTTGCCACAGCCTGGAGATTGCAAGTCCAGGATCCAGGTATTGTCTGAGTCAGTTTCCTTGGGCCTTGCGTGGTCTTCCTTCTGGACATAAAATACTTGCATCCAAATGCCCCCTTATAAAGACCAGAATCCAGCCCCTGACATCATTTTGACTCAGTTACCTCTATTAAAATGCTTTCTCCAAGTGCATTCTTATTCTGAGACACTGGGAATTAGGATTTCAACATACAAATTTGGGGAAACACAATTCGCCTTGTCTTCTGAGGCAAGGGCTCTTGAAAGCCACTCCACTGAGTAGAGACATGCCAAGAAGCTCAGAGAACAAACCGGGTTGGAATGTGCTACTTGGTGTTACCTGGTCCTGAGAAGACTGAGCCCCAGGGAAGAGGGTTCTCCAAGCGCTCCCCCAGCTTTGCTGCTCCAAGTGGGAGAAGCGCTCCCTCCTCAGAGGAGCATCCGGTCAGGAAAGATAGAGCTGGCTGAAAGGCGCATTCCGGCTTTAGCTCTTGTTTGATCCTCACGAGTGAGCCAAGAGTTCAAGCAGGAACATAAATACACAAGATTTGACACTGGAAATTAATGAGCCTGATTCCACCTCCCCACCTTTTAAAGGGTGTCACTTGATCATGCAGGCAGGAACCAACCCCAGTGACACATCTTGAACTGCTGATGCTTCGTTGTTCAGAAAGAAATACAGCACCCTTTGTCAAGCAAAAGTAACACAGGAATTAATTCTGAGAGTCAGAAATCTGCAGGGTGTTTTATTTGGTTTTAAAATTAGCTAGTCAAACTATCATTTTAACTTTCAGTGCTAGTACCAGGAATCAAACCCAGGACCTTGCATGCACAAGTATTCTACCACTGAGACACCGCCCAGCCCTCCTTTCTTTAAAAATATTTGCTGGTTTGCTTTGCATAAATTTTTTTACTTTTGTAATTAAGATAACTTTAAAAATAATTACCATATATTCCTAAAACTTCCTTTTATGGAAAAAGAAAACAGGTTTTAGCCTTCGTTTTATTTTATTGGTCCAGTAATTTTTACTTTACCTAATTGAGTCAGTATGATCCTAAATAGGGTAAAATGAAGTTTTGCAAAGTGAATCACATCTTCTCATTATAACTTCAGAGAGTGTCTATAAAGGGAATAATCTGGGGGCCACAAGCAATGTGACTGTCTTTGCACAAACATAATTCCTCTTGCCAATTGCAAAGATAAGCGTTAGAAAGCGGAAGCCCACCATCCAACACTGCAAACACTGCACTCAGACACCAAAATTCAAAGGTCACCTCACCAAGGACCCTGAGCCAACATGAATGAACACATGCTTGGAACAGGCAGTTCACAACAGAAAATAGAATCCATTAAGCCATTTCCACTTGAAAACATAATGTCCCATCATCAATCACCAAATAAATAGAAAACCCACAATGATACACTGTTTCAGGCCCACTGGAATAGCTAAAATTAAAAAGGTCGACACAGCTTAGTTGTGAAAGATACGCAACAAGTAGAATTTTCAGGGGTCAGTGGTGTGAAGTGCATACAATCATGCTCAAAAACTGGTAATTTCTTGTTAAACTCAATTTATACCTACCTTGTGACAGCAATTCCAGGCTTCGGTAAATACCCACAAGAAACAAACAAACAAAAAAATTCCATCCTTAAAAAGTTTATGCAATAGTGTTTATAGCAGATTTATTACAAAAGCTCCAAACTGGGGCAACTTGAATGCCCAACAATAGGAGAATAGAAAGACAAATGGTGATCACTGGAACTGTGTGATACCACCCAGAATAATAAAGGATGAGCTCCAGACACACAAAATAGGTGCCTCTTACAAACTACGAGCTGGTGCAGAGAAGCCTGACACAGGACCTGCTCGATCTCAGGTGCACCAACTGAGGGACTGGCAAAGGTAAATTACAGAGCAATAATCAGAGCAGTGATGGCCACGGTGGGAGAGCTGACCACGAGAGGATGGGGAGGTGTTCTGGGGTGGGACAGTCGGGGTATAATTCCTACCCCAATTTATTCAGTTAGACACTGAATATCCATGACTTTCATGATACATAAGATTTGCTTTCATACGAATACCATAAATGGTGGTTCCACAAAACTGACTTTACAATTTCCCACTATGGCATGTACATCCCATTTGGTAATTTTCATCTGCTGCTTACTTACCCAACTTGCCCAATGGCTGTTCCCATGTCTGCTTCAAAGGAAGTCACACACACACACACACACACACACACCAGTGAGCCTTTCTTGTTCCTGAGGCCTTAGGACATGACATGCCTACCGGACCATCTTACAGGGTCAGTGGTTCTCAGGGCTTTTAGCAAGGCACAGCATGGAGAAGTGGGCAGAAAATAGGTCTCAGAGCCTCACAGACTTGACTTTCAGGCCAGTCCCTGTCACCACCCTGCTTCGAGCAGGTCGTTTACTATCTCTGAACGCCCATTCCTAGTCAGTAGCTGTGTCTGCCGTGAAGATCAGAGGGCCCATAAAGCACATCTCCACTGAAGTCCTGCACAGAGCAAGGCCTCAAGGATGTGCAGAACCCAACCCTAACAGGCCTGCAAGAAGGGCACTGTGACTGTCTGTCATGGCTGATACACTGTGTCAACCTGAGAAGTTCGGAAGTTTTACTAAGCCACTCAGCAGAGAGCCAGGGTCCTTACTTTGTAAATATCCTTATCCTGTGCAAGAGGAGGACACAGAGATTTTGTGAGTGCTACACCTTCCCTAAAGTAAAGGTAGCTTGTGTACAGTACAGTGGAGGAGAAGAGGCTTGTGCTTGCCCCCTTTTTGCTCTGGCTGCTGCCTTGAAGTTTTGCCCCTGTGCCATACCACCTTCCCTGGAGCCAGCTGATTATGGACTAAAACCTCCACAAACTGTGAGCTAAATAAACCTTTCCTCCTCTAACTTTGGGCATCAGGTATGTTATCTCAGCAACGAGAGAAAAGTAACCAAGACACTACCCCCTTAAGAATTAAAAATTATTTTTTAGAAATGGTAGTTTTTTCCAGCCTCCCTGGCATTTCTCCTAGCTGGAAAACTCTGAAGCTTGCTGGTGACAGGGACATTATAGCTCTGCAGCTGTAGCAGACTCCTGGAGGTTGTACTCATTGGCCTGAGACAACCAAACCAAGCCACAAACCAGAAACCCAGCCCCAACAATGCGAGGTGAACTAAAAAGGCCTTTTCAAACACAACGGCTAATAGAAAGGCATGTTCAGAAAAAAGATCTAGTTAATAATGTGAGCTGCCAAAATGCAAGAGTTAATGCTTTTCGGCAGCCACCAGGTCCTCAAGAAATGTATTCAGATTGATGGGTAACGCGGCCACCTTATCAAAGGAAAACAACATTAAAAACCCGGGGGGTGGAATGAGGAGAAGTGCCTCCCCGGAAGAGAGGAAAGCAGCAGATCCATCATGTCACAGCCCCTGGGTTAACGACTCCTAGACGGCGAAGGTGAAAGCATTTGTTCACCAAGGGTCACTCTCCCCGCTCCAGGGAGGGCGCGGGGCACATGTTGGGAAGTTCATTTCGGTGTCTGTGTCACCTCCACTGGGGCCCGTGTGCCTGCAGAACAAGGCTGGTGTGGGGAGCAATTCATCTGGCACCAGTACCTTTTAGGAAATCCTCTTACCTGGAAGGGAAGAAGCTTTGCTTCTCAGGAAAATACTGAGCACCAAGGAAACACCCTGGGCACCCGGGTGTGCCACAGAGGGTCTATTTTCACCCGCAGTCTAGCAGGTACTTAACCCTGTCCTACGTGGCTAGCAGCCCTTGCTGAAAGAGGACCAGTGTCCTCCCCACACATGGTTTAAAATCTAACTGAGAAAAGTATGAATATAATGACACCAGCAGTGGAAAATACATCTGAATGCAAAGGTTGGCAAATGTTCTCTCTCTCTCTCTCTCTCTCTCTCTCTCTCTCTCTCTCTCTCTCTCTCTCTCATATACAAACCAGGTTACAATCTTCATTCCAGCCCCTCTGAACTCTCAGAAAATAACTGAACCAACTCAGGTCAAGCATTTCCAAATGGTAATGTTTCCACAAAACAATTTTTCTGCTCCTCTGCCTGCTGCCACATGGACTCAAGGGCAATTCTCCCAGAAGGGGCAGAGCAAGCAGAAACCCAGCTCCCTTTCAACTATTGTTTGCAGAATGAAATTGAGATCCTGTCTGAGTCTCCCCACCCTAGAGGATTTGTTCGTGAATCCAGCTGGGAATGACTCATGGACCACCACTGACTAGCGCTTGTGTGTTTTGGAGGAACGCTCTCCTGATCACAGCCCACATCAGTTCTGCGGGACAGCCGTTGTCTGCGCACACACACCTTTCTCCATGAGTCTCCTTTGCTTCTGTTTAAATAAACACACTTTTAGGACTGCTTGCCCTTTGGTAGAATGCCAGCTTGACATTCTTCTTGTCTACTAGACCCAAGTTGCTTCGAGTATTCTCTGAGAGTTCAGAGGGGCTGGAATGAGGATTTTATCTTGAGTTGAATAGAAAAGACAGAAACAGAGAGACAGGTTTTGAGATGGAGGATGGATAAGCAGTGGGGAATTAAAAGCACTCTGGGTGAGGAATCAAACTTGCCTTGAGTCAGCTCAGGGTGTCACGCGGTGGTAGAGCACCCCACAGCAGGAGCCCCAGCTCTATGAGGGCGCAACCGGGAACGGAGCTGAGCAGAGGAGGAGATGGGTCTAGGCACCCACTCCAGAGCAGCGGTTCAGCCGACCCAAGGGCAGGTTTCCTGGTCTTACTCTGAGGTGACTCAGCCTTCCTCCATTATTTTCTATGCAAAGCAAAGCAAGTATGAACACACTGATGTGGACACAGGCCTTGCCGGGATCACAGTCTTATTCAGTATAAATGAACATTCTAAACCCAAGGCAAGTATTTTTACCTTATCCTAAACTATAACCAAAGTCTCATTGCATCTCGGCTCTGTGCAACTCAGATCTGAGATAAAGTCAGCCAAACCTTAAGGGTTGGCAGGGTTCATATCAAAAGCCTCATATGATCACAGACGGGACCTTTGGGAGATGATCGGGTCATGCAGGCTTGCAGCTGGCCTGCTCTTTGGAGGTGGCTCTACTGGGAGAGGTGTCACTGTGGGTGTGACCCGGGAGGATGTACCTCCCTCTCACTGCTGCCCTGATCTCTCTGCTTCCAGGGCTCCACGGGGTGAGCAACTCTCCTCTGCCACCCCACTCGGTCATGCTGTCCTGCTGTGGAATCAACTGACCATGGACTGAAACCTCCAAATTGTGAGCCAAAACAAACCTCTCTTCCTTTGTGTTGTGGATGTTGGGTATTGTGTCTCAGTGAAGAGAAAAGCCACTAAGATAACAGATAAGTAGAAGTGACCCAAACTCCACCCTATGTCTAATTAAAAAAAAAACTAATTCCCTTCACTCCCCCTTGTCTCCTTCTTACAGTTTTCTTCCTTTAGGTTTCTCCACTTCCTCCAAAATCAGTCACGATTATAATCCAACAGTGCCTGCTGGATGGTGGGATTGGAAGCCCTGTGAGAACAAAGCAGACATCACCACCACACCACAAGTTTATAAGATGGTGAGGAAGACAGGCTTCAGACAGGGACACTCACACCCCGTGGAGCCCACCACAGCTACAAGAACTGATAGGCTCAAAATCCATCCCAGACAGACAGACAGACAGTTAACTCAGAGCAGCCTGGCTCATGGTAAGAAGCCACAAGCCAGTTGAGGAAGAGGCAAGGAAATTTGCCTGGATAATCAATGGAATGATCCAGAAGGACCTGGCAGACTTCTTGTCACCCTCCCTAGTGGTCTCTACAAATCCTGAGGGGAAGCAAGAATACAGGGATGAAAAAGACACAACAGAAGAAAAATAAAGGCAAAGGCTAAGAGTGAAGTGGAAGAGGAAGAAAACAAAGGTCAGTAAAGCAGACCACAAGCCAGCCCACCACCGCGCTCCACCCCTGCAACCATATCAGTAATTCACGGTATTCACTAGTTCTCCTAAAAGGCCCGTCTCCCTCCCTCCCGTCCTGAGGCTATTAAATAAGTATTGCAGGCCATCACCGTCTCAGACGGGGCTCTTGCACCCAGCCTCAGTGGACCAGGCCGAAACTCATGCCAGGTTCCGAGTCACCAGGTAAGAGTAAGTGGTTAGGACTTTCCAGGAAATCAGGAGATAGAGATTCCAGCCGAGGTTCCTAAACGAGCCAGCATCACTCACTCAGATAACAAAGTTCCCTCTGCTCAAATCCTTACATCCTTCAGTCCTGATGGTTTCCTGTTGTTCTTGTTCAATGTCCTGACTCATAGAGGAAGTAACTTCAAGGAAACCTGCTGTCTACCCTTTGCCCTTTGCTCTGCTTTTATGGGATGAATGATTCTCATCACAAAGCCAAGACCATTAAGATCTGGAAGCTAACTTGTCATCATCTCCTCCTTGGCCAGGACCTGGTCCATGCTATTCACTCTGCCTGAAACATTCCCACTCCTCTTTGACCTCCACTGATGGCTGGTTCCCTTCTGCAGTTTCCACCAAAGCCCCAGGGGACCCTTAGCCCATCCAGTAGTCACACGGTAGTCACATCTGGAAGAGGTTGCTCCTGTCATCCAGCTGACAGAGAGCAGATATGTTGCTTAGTACCTATGATGCACAGGATGCTCCCAGGTCATGAAGAATTACTGGGTTCCTATGTCAGAAATGCAGTGGCTGAGAAACCCTACCCTGCCCTCCAATTTCGTCACCTGGCACTGGGCTTACATGGCCAACACTCAGAGAGGCCGTCCCTCACTCCTCTCAGCATGGGCTTTTCTTCAGCACATGCATCACCGATGGAATGAAAGCCCCCAGTTTGTTGTGGTGTGGGAATTTGCTGCCATACCAGAGTTCAGAAACCCCTGCTGCAGAGCAAGCTTCCAGACAATGCACAGTCACATGCTGGACCGAGCTTGGTCTCATTTTTCATTCAAAATAGTTCTTCCAAAATGACTTCACTAGCTTGCGTTCCAAATGCCTTTGGCTGTTTTAAAAATCAAATCCCTCCTCAAAGAACAAAGAGCTGCCATGTGAGGGGCCTTGGAGAAAGCAGGAAGCGGGTCTCTGCCCACAACAGGCTAAGCACCTGGGAGCACAGCTTCCCGGGTCAGACTCAAAAAGGGCAGCACTCAGCTGGACACACAGGTACCAGCCTCCAGGACCAAGCCCTGTGACACCACTCTCTGCATTTATGCCTAGGAAGCACACAAAACAAGGATCCAGGCAATTTTGTAAATAAGAATAAGAAGTAAAAGAGTAGGACATGCCGGAGACACATTTGAGGCTTCCAACATGTGCTAAAAAACACATAACTCTGGAAATCATGTTCAGACCCTGACTACCCCTTACAAAGAGTGTAACCTTCTGCAGTTTTCTTAAATTACCAAAGCATCGGTGTATTGCTCACCTCTTGCAATCACTGCGAAAATTAGCAGATCCATGCATTTAAAGGACAGCCAGTGCCCAACTCCATGCTCAGAAGCTGTTTATAAAAAGTCTGCTGGGCATAAAAATTAGGTCACTCTAATCCTGAGAATAATGTAACCTAGGAAGGCAGGCTGGGAATATTCCTCCATTCGTCCAAGGAATATGCTATCCACCGGCTTTACCAGTGAACAAGTAGGAATCTTAGCACAATGAAAAGTTCTCAAAAATATTTGTTGCTCATCAATGCCTATTGTGGGTAAGAGGATAACAGTAGGTCCAGAAATAAAATGTATTTCAGACTCACCACAGTTTTCTTGCCTTGACAAAAGAGTGGCATTAATAATTAATATTTATATCATTTTTGTAGTCTTTGGTTGCAAGAATCTGAGCCGTGTATTTGAGTCAATGTTAATTCATTAGGAAGATGGTACAGGGCCCCAGGATCTGAAGCAGTAGCTTCAGAAAGGTCAGGGACCAGAGACACCCTCAGTCTTCCTGCCGCATCCCTGTTGCCCTAGGACAGAGCTGCTCTAGCTGTTCCGTTGGTTCAGGATCCTTCATGTATCTTCGCACTCGGGCATCAAAGTCCCAAAACTGAGAGCCTAAGAGCCTGACTTAGGGACCATACTACCCCTGCCGAAGGAGGTCAAGTCACCTTCATCTGAAGCCTATCGAGACTGCCCACAGTATTCCCAAAAGGGAATCAGTGTACTGTAACCAAAAGAAAAAGAATCAACAGCGGTGAACAAAATAAATAAATATCAAGAAGAATAACAACAATGACAACATCAGTGAGAACCAATTTGTAATGAGAGCTTGCTACTCGTGATGTGCTAAGTTACACACCTCACCTCGCAGTGAAAGACACTGCCCCTCTCATTTGCAAGATTAATACACGAGCTCAGGGCTGGGTTACGTGGCAGACCTGGTGCTGCACAGCTATAAAACGGAAGCAGGCACTACAGTATGCTTAACCATCGTGCGACTGTTTCTCAGATTAACCATAGGCAATAAATAACCCAGTCCTCAAAACTCCAAATTCATTATTAAAAAGAAACCCCCAAAACTTCTACACTATGATAAGTATATTTGGTGCTGCCCACAGTAAATAACCATCCAGCTACAAAGCAGCAGGCAGCGGCAGCGGAGAGCTAAGAAATGCAGCACAGAAAACCAGAATAATGTTTTTCAAAGGCTGTAGAATGGTGACTCGCCAACTGCAGAGGCTTCCTCATCTCTCTGTAGCTTGGAAACCATTCACCTTGGCAGTGAACAAATGACTTACTGCAAATGGGAATCCAACTCCCACCGCTAGCAGATTTTTCAGTCAAATGTCTGTGGTTTAGTCAAATGAGTGAAAAACTGGGAGTAGGCAATCATCATCTATCATCATGTGAGTTTTATCTTTCTGATAAACTCCGTGTTGCCGAATTGATACGAGAGATGAAATTTCCTCTATCTCCCCAGCATTCGGGATGAGCCAATAAATATTTCTAAGCATGTTGCCTATTTCAAATTTTTCAATAAGCTCATACATAACTTCAGGACTATTAATAAGTCAATGTGCAGCACTGGGGAATGGGCCACTTCCCCCAGCCATCAGGAGTGTTCATACTTGCCCGCTACGGTCGGCAAAGACCTGACCTAGAGCCATTATGAGTCCCAAGGACTCGCACCATGGCTAGGTGGAAATCTCAGGGCACTGCTGGGTCATATGACTTCACCATGCCGGAGTTTCCTCATCTAAAAATGGTGGCCTCCAGCAGTGGCCTGGCCTAGCATAAGAGTTTAATAAATGTGAATTCTTTATTCTTTCTTCAGTTTGGCAAATACCTATGGAGCTCAGAGAGGCCCCTGCACAGCAATGGCAGTGAAGATGTAAGAATGAAGACTGTGGTTCCGGCTCCAAAAGTACTTCTGGTCCAGCTGGAAAGATGGGTGTAGGCTGGACTTGTGGACAGTGGGAAAAAGGAAAGGTTCCCCTTGGTCCCGCTCTCCTCACATCTGCCTGCTGGGAACACCCCTCTTTCACTCATCCAGGGGCCCCGGTCTTCTCCTCACCGACCACTGCTCCCCGACATCACTCGAGTCCAGATCTGCACTTCAGGATTCCTGTTGTATCTTCTCAGTGCAGACGTGTGACCGACGTGTGATAATGTCAGTGGTCAGTCGATAAACCCAGCTGAGGCCTCTCCAGCTGCATTAGCAACTCATGAGATCAATAAAGTGGATTCAAATGACCTACATTTTTGGAAACCAGAATAGAATAGAACAAAAGACAGAGGAAAATAGCAGAGCATGTCACAGTAGTGTGGAAGGTGAAAGGCAGGCTAAGTATGGTTTCTGGCCGTGCATCTGAGTATAATTGTTTGATTTTTTTTTTCTGGTTTCAGGGAGAAATTTTTCTTAAAATGAATCGCCACTGAAAAAAATTGAGAAATGCTGAACCAAATGAAACCTGGCTGTGCTAGCTTGTGAGGGTAATATTCTGCTCAGAGAGAGAACGGGTCACAGCGTAACTAGGAAATGAAAGTATGGATTCTGAAATGGCAATTTCAAGTCCACGTGCAGAACAAAAGGGTAAGTATTTTGGTGATGTGGTTCTTTCAACTTCCCTTGTAGTAATAAATCTGTTTTGTCAATAAACCTTTTGAGTCTCTTACCAAGTACAGTGCAGTGTGCTGAGAATATAATGAATATGAAAGCCAGCTGCCTGCTTATGAGTTTATAGTTCCACATGATCTCTGCACAAGGAGGTCACTTTCATGCACTCTGATAAACGTTCTCACAGCCGGAGCAGGTGCTGGGGTAGAAGGTGAAAAACATCGGCATAGCATCGCCCTGCTTGATCTGAGAGACACCTGGGACCTGCCCTCGGGGACTTTAAATCTCATTTGGGAGGAAAAAATGTTTGCGAAAGATAAAAATAAGATCACACACACACACACATTTTTCCTGAAGAGAAGGAAAGAATCGAAGTTTCTGGTTTTTTGTATTTTTTTTAAACTCTAGGAAGATACATGTGCTTAAATATAGCATGATTTCTCTTATAGGAGAAACCCAAAGTATAAATAAAGAGCAAAATAAAATATAGAGAATGGGAAGCAGGGAGACAGATTTTTGCAATGGGAAGGGACCGAGAGATGGGGGTGGGTTATAAGAAGAATCAGCATGTTGTGCACATGCACCTGTTCCCCTCGATGAATGTAATCAAGTACTGGAAACATGTATGAATAAATTTTTTTAACAAATAAAATCTCCTTGGAGAGATAAAAAGGTTTGCAAAAAGATAAAAATAAAATTGCACAGTTTTTTTTAAGAAGCAAAGATACCAAAATTAAATTTATTTTAACTCCAGGAAGATAAATGAGAAGGACAAAGCCAGACTTACTTGATTCAGGAAGACAAGCAAAGACCACAGATTTAAAACCAGGGCCAGAGAGAAGCAAACAAGGCAGTGGATTTTGCTGGTACACAGTGGGCAGTTTAATAGCCACTGAATGAATGAGTTCAGCTCCAGTATTTGAGCACTGAGGAGCAGCTATTCCTCTGACAGTTCCTGAGAACCACAAGCGTGTGAGTCCCCAAGACACACCTCATGCCCATTCTCTGTTTCCTCTATGACTGAAATAAACACAAATCCGGGCAGGGAAGCTGCCCAGAAGCTGAGCGCCTGTCACCTACAGATAGCACTGCATGCTGATAGCAACAGCAGAACCCCAAGGAGCAGAGCAGAGAAAGTAATTGGTGTTGCTTGGAAGATACCTGAGATACAATGCACAAAAATCTCCGGTTGGGATGATTTTTACTCACACTGTGTTTAACTCTAACCTGCTTTATTGAGGTATTATTTACATCAAAGTTCGTATATACAATCTCTAAGGGCTTTGTCAAATGTACATAACTCGGTAACCGTCACATAGTCAACATGGAAGACAGTCTGGTCACATCAGCAACCTCCATGAGCTCCTTTTCTTTAATGCTCTGGTTTGAAGCTAGCTCCGAGGTTGGTAAATCTGGTCACTAATGTTAGAATCAAATAAGGAAAAGACATACAATCATTGCCATCCCTGGAATGAACCCTCTCACTAAATATATCAAGACAAATGATGAACATCAAGAAATGATATTTAATAACAGAAACATGGACTACACAAACTGCATCCACAGAAAGAGCTCTGACGAGAACGTCATGGGAGCTTTATTTTAACCGCCATCAGCTTGATCAAAGCACCTATGCAAATGTTACCTTCAGAGACGAGGGATATTGGGGGTCAGGGGACAAATGCTTTGTTCCCCAAGGTAACATCTTGTATAAGTACTAACAAGAGTGACCAAAGAAGCAAATGATTCGCACACGCCCCAGACACGCAAAGGGTTGCCAAAATCCTGCAGCTAATTTCCTCTGTGTGTACAGAAGACATCAGCGTGAACCCAAGGTCCACACAGAGGACAAACACCAAATAGCCGAGTGGTCATAAGGTGGTCATATAAGTTCCAGACACATGGTTTAAAATAAAAAAGCAAGAAAGAAGCCAGATGGGAGTATTAAAGGCAGGAACAAAATCAAACCCAAGATTACGCAGGAAGATAAAAAGATGACTAAGAGAGGATCGGCCAACCCCGAGCAGACAGATGTGGCTCGGACTTGGCCAAAACCCAAGGCCAGCAGCATGCCCACATCCAGGAGGCCAAGGATCAAAGCATGTCTCCAGCAACTGGTGTGGCACGGTAAAGCGTCAGCAGCTCACTCGGAGGAAGCCTGCTTTGAGAATAATAGGAAATCTCCGATCGCTGGGTAAGAGGAACCCTTACACTTTCACCCAGGAACAAGAATCACCAACAACAAAGAAAACGCAAGGCTGACACATACTCAGTCTGTATCTAATCGAATTCCCAAGGAAACAAAATATGCCAAAAAAGCCAAATGCAAATTTTCATCCTGAAAACAACAAGATCAAAGCACTCGGAGAGGGTTTTACTGTTTAGTGTTAGCTGTGAGTCCCTCTAACGTGTTTCTCGGCCTGCACAGAACATTCTCATCATAACCACCAGCCCCAGCAGCCACAGGCTGCATGGCCAAGGGCACGTGAACTATTCACAAGCCCTCCGCTCTGGGCTTGGCCTGGGTGCACTCACAGCTTGTGTCCTCTGGAGACTGGAACCTAGGAATTATTGCTAATCTACCAAATTGACTCACTCGCTGAGTGCAGTGCATAAAAAGCATCACAAAATGCCACAGGTCTTGCTCAGCAGCCGTGTAGCCAACTTTGATCAAGGTCTAATACATTCCTCAGCAGGGAAGTAACAAGGGCACAGTGGCAAAGGGTAACCCCAGTCCCAGCCAGCTGCTCCCACATGAGTCTGTCCCCATTCATTCCAGCCTATGTGTCCATCATCCTGCAATGCCCAGAACCTCCTCCCTTAGATTTTGATTCAAGTGCAACCTGAAAAAGTTATGGCTAACGTCATTCTCAGTGTTGGTTAAAACATGAGCGTCCCAAAGAGGAAGGGAAGAGCAGAGAAGAGACGGCCGGGGAGGCCCAACCTTCTCTCAGTGGGTTGCTTTCATCGAAGTTGGCTAGGTTGGGCATGGTGGCACAGGCTTGTAATCCCAGCACTCCTGAGGCTGAGGCAAGATGATCGCTGTGAGTTCAAGGCCAGCATGGGGTACACAGTGAGTCCAGGCGAGCCTGAACTACATAGTGAGACCCTGTTTCAAACAAGAGAAAGAAGAGGAGAGGAGAGGAGAGGAGAGGAGAGGAGAGGAGAGGAGAGGAGAGGAGAGGAGAAGAGAAGAGAAGAGAAGAGAAGAGAAGAGAAGAGAAGAGAAGAGAAGAGAAGAGAAGAGAAGAGAAGAGAAGAGAAGAGAAGAGAAGAGAAGAGAAGAGAAAGCAAGCTGGGGGCAGTGGTGCACACCTGTCATTCCAAAGTTCTGGGAGGCTGAGCCAGGAGGGTTGCAAGTTTGGGCTCAGTCTAGACAACTGAGCAAGACCCTGTCTCAAAATTAAAAATAAAGAAAGGGGCCATGGATGTGTGTCAGTGTGAAGGCCCTGGGTTCCAGAAGCGGGGAGAGAATACCATGCAAGGACCCTGGGATGTAACACATCCTAAAGTAGCCAACTACCTGGAAACAGTTTCCCTTAAAGCTCAGCCTGTGCCACTACCCCAACTCATTTCCTAGTTCTCACACTCTGCACATGCACCTTCTGGAGCATCTGGCCTGCCCTCTACTTCCCCTGTCCTCACCTCGTAAACAGAGGCACTGCCCTCCTGTACGGGCTCATGTTTCTCCTATAAGAGAGTCTTCAGCCCTGTGTCCATTGAATATGTCTTGTGTTTTCTTTCTGTTGGTTTTGTTGTTTGTTTGTTTGTTTGTTTGTGGGGTTTTTTGGCTATTTAGCTTTATAAATTGGTATTTATTAACTAACGTAAATGGCCCACCATCAATATCCTAGAGGTAAGCACTTCTAACCATTCAGATTTTATTTCCTTTGTTGTTTACCTCATGATAGAAACTGGTCACACCTTCACTAGCACAAATTCTCTGTAATAAATAGTTCTGGAAAAACTAGCTTTGCACATGCTAAAGGCTAAACCTAGACCCAAGCCCATCACCAGAGACTAAACCAAAATTGAAATGGATCAAAGATCTAAATATTAGAACACAAACCCTAAATATAGGTAGAACTCTTGGAGACACTGGTGTAGGCAAACTCTTAATGAACAAAACCCCGACTGCACAAGAAATATTAAAGTGAACCAAAAACTGGGATCTCATCATATTTAAAAGCTTTTGGACAGCAAAATAAATCACCAACAGAGTGCAGAGACAACACACAGAGTGAGAAAAACATTTTTGTAAGCTGTTCCTCAAAGGATCACTATCTAAAGATCTTAAAAAATCAGATGCCTCAAATTTAAAGACCCAGTGCAAAAATGGACATCTGAAATAGATACTTCTCAGATAAAGAAGTAGAAATGGCAAATAAATATATGAAGAAATGTTCAAAATCACCAGTCATTCAAAAATACAAATTAAAACAACACTGAGATTCCATCTCACTCCAGAAAGAATGGCTGTCATCAAAAAATCAACCAATAACAAATGCTGGCAGGGCTGTGAGGGAAAGGAACCCTTCCCACTGTAGGTGGGAGTGCAGATTGGTGCAACCACTGTGGAGATCAGTGTGGAGATTCCTTTAAAACCTAAAACTAGAGGTTCCATTCAACCTGGCTATTTCCCTTGTTAGTGTCTTCCTGAAAGATTTAAAAATGTCACATTACAGTGATACATGCACACCCATATTTATAGCAGCACAGGTTGTAATAGCTAAATCTTAGAAACAGCTCAAATGCTCATCAGTGATGAGTGGACAAAGCAGATGTGGGGGTTTTATACAATGCCGTACCACTCAGCCATAAAGAAGGGTAAACCTGAGAGATTTCTAGGTAACTAGATGCACCTTGAGACCATACCCTTCAGTGAACTAAATGGGACACACATGTTTAAATATTGCATTGTTTTTCTGGTGTGAGAAACCAAAAAAGGTAGAGAAGGATCAACATGTACCATAGATATTGTGAAATAGGAAGAAAATGTTCAAATGAGAAGAGGAACTAGGGAGGGGTGAAGAGAAAAGAAAGGGAGGGAATGAAAAAAAGAAAATAGGAGGAAAAAATGGGAACAAAGCTGTTGTCAGTAAGGAGAAGAAGGTTTAAAGGGAAGGAAAGGGGAAAAAAGAATCAAGATATATTACAGTTATATATTATAGGTATATATATATATATATATATTTACTGGTAAAATTAATATTTTAAAAACTTGTCAAAGATAAGCCTGGGGCAACAAGTCTTATGAGAAATAGGCATTCAGCTCACTGGACCAGCCCCCAGCCAGCCTCTATGGTGCAGCTCTGGTTATTCTTAGTCGTGACTCTACAGGTCACATAATGAAATTATACACATTTCAAGGACACTGTCACTTACCCTGTCCATGTTTGCCATGACCTAGTGACTTTCCCTGTGTCCGACAGTGTAAGCATTGTATCTCCTTCCTTCACGCCCACTTCCCCTTCTCTCTTCCAAATTTAGTTACTTAAACCTTTACTCTTACCATACATACTCTATACTAGAACCAAGATTATTTTTAGAATTTGACATATAAATTAATACATTAATAAATTTATAAATAAACACCGTCCATATCATTACAACCATCTATTCTTATTTACCACACGCCCAAGAAATATGCTGGTTCGCAACAAGCATGTGCTTCTCAGCTGTCCCCCACCACCACACTGGCCAACCCCAAGGCAGAAATTGTTACCCCAGTAAGACAGTTGCTCTTTGGTTGTGAGGTACCAACCATTCCAAATACTGTCATGATTGTTGTTTGCTCTCTATTTGAACCATGACTTTATCGAACTCCTTCTGTTTGGTTTGGAGGGCAGAGGGTAGGAGGTATTTAATCATCCTGTTTCCCTCTGCAAATAGAAGAAACACATGCTTCTTCTGTACCCAGAAATTTGCACTCAACTGTATCACAAAATCTCCTGCCCATAGGGAAGAGGTTTCCTGTGTTTTGTATCCAGTTTAATCACTGTGACTTCTTTCTTGGATCCTTCTCTTCCAAAAGGGCACTCTGGGAGGCAATTTTGAATGCTTCCGTGTCCAAAAGGGCACTCTGGGAGGCAATTTTGAATGCTTCCGTGTCCAAAAGCACCTCTCACCTCCATTCTGCTCTAATACTTCATTGATAGGTCAGGTTAGGAAGTTTCGTACTGAAACAACTTTTCCTCAGAAGTTTGAAGGCTTACACCACCGTATTCTAACACCTAGTGTGACGGCTGGAAAGCCGAATATCACTTCAACCTTTAGGGAAAGTTTTTGTTGGTGAAACTTTCCTAGAACCATATTTACATACCGCATGTTGTAAAATTTCATTATGAACATGCCTGTGTGGTATCATACCTCATACCCTTAATGAACATCAATCTCCAACTCAGCTCTGGGAATTTTTCTTCTATTTTCTACCCTCTCTTCTCTGCTTTCTATTTCTAGTCCTCCTATTAATCTAAGGTTAGACCTTCCAAATGTATTACCTCATCTGTTGCATTGTGATGATTTCATTTTCACTTGCCATTTTAGCAATCATTTGTAACTTTTGAGAGTAATTTCTGACTTTCTCATTCTTTTTTCATGGAATCTAGCTCCTGTTTAATAGACTTGGTATTTTCTCAAATCCAAATGTCAATACCAATGCAACAGAAACTTTTCTGTTCCCTAAATTACTTCTGTTTCTTCCATGACATGTGAGTGTGTGAATGTGTAAATGTGCGAGTCCACTTTCTGCTGCTATGACAAAATACCTGAGAACATCAGCTTAAAAGAGGAAAGGTTCCTTTTGGCTCCCAGTTTCAAGGCTTTTGGTTGAGACGCACTTGGTTCTGTTACTTCTAGGCCCATGTGAGGCAGCCCATGAGTCTGGGAGCCTGCAGCAGAGCAAAGCAGCTCACCGTGTGGTAGACAGGAGGCAGCAAGAACAGGAAGACAGGCAGCGAGGAAGAGGCCTAGGACCAGACACCGTCCCCAAGCTCACCTCCCTGCCATCCGCTCATGGTTTGCATCACCTGCCAATGACGCTGAGATTCTCACCTCATCTGTGGGTTAATCCAGTGACACAGTGAAGGACTCATGGCCCTCTAGACTGCTGCAGTGGGCACTGTCTTTAAAAAGGAGCTCTCGGGGGATATCTTAGATCCGAACCGTAACAATATATTATATTAATATGCCCCTTGTGCCTGGTGGGGGTTTCCTCAGCACCAGTGTTCAGCCCGTCCTTTCCGCAAAGGACACGAAGAGCCGTGAATGACATGGCCAGCAGCAGGACCCTGAGCGCGGAGGGCTGAAGGCGGAGAGGGTATTCTCGCAGCCAGAACCGGGCCAACGGTTCTCTAAATGCTTCCGTTTTCTCTAGGTACATTAAATGCTTCAGAAATCATCTTGGCAGACTCTTTCATACCAGGAAATGAATCCAAAGTGAGACTGGAGCACACGGGCTGCTCCCTGCCACCACGGGGCCAGCAACAGCTCTGGGCACTGCAGGGCCCTGCAGGCCTCTCCACTGCCCCTCAGATGGAGGGAGGCAGGGCACACCTGTCACATGTCACAGAGCCCAACCTGCAACCCCTGACTTCAGGGTCACCTGCAGCCTCGAGCCTAGAGCGTCTTTCGTTCCTGCCCCGCAGTGCGTGACCTCCTCCACTATCTCCCTTTTCAGATACCTGTTCCGTCTCCCAGAAACCTGCTAAATTGTCCTCTGCTGATGACCTCTGCCTTCCTTTCTCCTGGTAGTTACAAATTTCTCCCCTAGCTACTTTACTGTTATTTCAGACTAACGATGGAAGACAGGTCAAGAAGCATGCTTGGCCTGCCCGCCGTCTTGAAATCTCAGACACCAATGTGCTGTGCGTTTTCCAGGCAACTGTGAGAATGCTTCTGTTCTACTTTCACCACATTGTATTTCATTTCAAGATGAACATCTTCTTCAGTTAGAGATTGAAGCCATAAAGTTATGAACATCTTCTTCAGTTAGAGATTGAAGCCATAAAGTTATCACTAATTTCTCCTTTACTTTGGTCCCTATATGTAGTGTAGTAGTCATTGAATCTTATTATACCCTATAAAATTTTGAAGCCTGCTTCCTGGTTACCATTCCCACTGTCCGCATGGAAAGCGTAGTGGTTACTGAACAGCTTAGTTCTGACCCTCACAAACCCACTTGCACTGTAGTGACAGCTCCCTAAACTTCTCCTGCTCTTGGCTTCTCCCATTCTAACTCCTCTCCCTAACTGTTCTCCTTTCATATTTATCCCTGAAAGTCTAATTCCTATCGTTTGCCACATGTGTGCTGACGACCAAGACATGAATCCCAAGTTCAACTTTATTTGCTTTGTCTTAGGACCTTCCACGTCCAGGGCTTATTCTTCTAGCCTAACCTCCTCCTGCTCCTCCTCCTCCTTCTTTTCCTTCTCCTCCTTCACCTCTTCCTCCTTCTCCTCTTCTCCTCCTCCTTCTCCTCCTCCTTCTTTTACTTCTCCTCCTCCACCTCTTTCTCCTCCTTCTCTTCCTTCTCCTCCTCCTGCTCTGCCTGCTTCTCCTCCACCTCATCCACTTCTTCTTCTTCCTCCTCCTCCTCCTCCCCCTCCTCCTTCTCCTCCTCCTCCTTAAACAGTTTGGGCTCTGGCCAAGTTAAATTTTTTTCTGGAACTTTAATTTGTTCTGAAGTTTCCTACACTTATGTCCTTAGTTTTCTTATTTAAAAAGCATGTTCCTTTCACAGAGAGAAGGTGTTGTCAAATTTCCCCCGTGTTTCAAGAGCCAACATAAAATGCCTACTCGTTTCTGAAAAGTTCCTTGATCTTCCCAGCTGGAATTAATTTCTTTTTTCCTTGTTTTATCATAACATTTGTTTTACACTTCTTTTATGGTCCTACCGTGTTCTGACCTATTCAATAGTCATTTATATACCCATATTTTCTCCAATATACAGTATACATATATATATAATATAGCCTGTGAACTCCTCGAGCCTGGAAATTGTGATTGTTAATTTTTTATTTCCTTATAACTCTTGACATGGTGCCTGTTACAAGTAGCTGACAGTGAATAAATTTACTTTGGGTAGAGGCAGATAAACCATCTGATAAAAAATACCATTATATTGTAACTTTCAGTAATTTCTCATTGTCCAAATGGATTACTGTACATTGGAAGTTCTCCACAGTATAGCCCCAAATTACCTTTCCGCTCCTGTCTCACGGGCACCTTAACTCGTGGTAAATTGTTCTGCTAAGAGACTGCGTCTATGCCCACTACCTGGCCGTATTTGCGATTCACATGAATGGTTCAAAGTGCTTCTCAGAAAGCCATCAAATAGATTGTAGCCATCAGTCCTACAAATAGTGTTTCCGTCTGCTAACCTCATATGGCAATGTTCACATCAACTTCAATCTTTCTCATTACCCTTAATTATTATTAAATACCTTCCCTAGATAAATCATGAGGTTTTTTTTAATTGCCACCATAGTTTGCACATGGCAAATGTTAGGAAACACTTGATTTAAAGAAGATTTCACCATTTATTCAGATTAACCAGTAGTAATATAATTGCAATACACCCCCAAGATATTAATTATATAATTTTTAAATATGCTTCAGTATTTTCAACTACAATTAACATGAACTACATTAATGATGAATAATACATAAATACATGCAAAGCAGTCATTTAATGTATTTAAGAACAAGTCGTTTAAATGAGCTAAATATATGCTATCATGTTTTAACATATATACTTTGCATATGTTTTATAATTAATCAATATCAAGTGACTGGACTGATAAAACTAAAGCTTGTAGTGAAATAAATAATTTAGAACAATTTCTTCTCTTTTGAACACATTTCTATGCATCATTCTGGGATAATTTTACAGCTGATCTGAACTCATTTTGACAGAAAGATTTCACACCAAAACACAGAACTTTCCTGCAAAATCAAGATATATCGCATGTACTTTCATTATACTTGGGAATCTTGTCATCTCGTCAGAAACAAGCCACTTATTCGTGTTTATTTCTTTTTCAGGATTTCACATCCTCCTGGCACAGGTATTCCTGCCTCCTCCACCTCTGTTTTCACACCCTCCCCCCATAGTCGCTTTCTGTCCATTAGAGCTGACAGGAGCTTTGAGCCTCTTCTGTGTCCGAGTGAACCTTGATCTGCCCGAGACTCTCAAGCCTATTGTCTTGCCCCTCTTTCCACCCCTTTGAATGGGGGCACTGTCATTATCTTAAGAAACCTAATCCCTGGTCACAGCTTCAAGTGGCTTCACTCCAGTGGAAAAATACACTCACGTGGTCATTAAGATTACTGTACCAACTGGGAGTTACGATTAGACATAAAACATCAATTGAGATTTCAGAATTAGATCAGAAAGAGGGTAAATGGATATAACAGAACTTGACTTTGGGATAGAAGCAGTTGACAAGGTGGAGGCCACCTGTCGACACAACTGCTGTGACTCATGTTAGACAGGATTAGCTCCTGCCACCCAGGTCTCCCACTAAGCAGGTCTGTGATGTCAAGCAAATCATGTGACCCTTCTAAACCTTAGTTTTCCATAAAATAGCACTGTGGATTCTACCTCATAGAATTGTGGGAAAGACCCTGTTATGGTTGATACATTGTGTCAATTTGAGAAGTTTTAACCAAGAGACTCAGCAGGGAGCCAGGATCCTCACTTTGTAAATATCCTCATCTGGTGCAAGAGGAGGGTGCAGAGATCTTGGGAGTGCTTCACCCACGCTGGAGGTGGGAATGGCCTGTGTATACTATAAGCCAGGAAAAGAGGCTTGTTCTCCCTGTTTTTTTGTTCCGGCTGCTTTTGCTGGCTGCTGCCTTGAAATGTTGCCCCTGTGCCATGCCACCCTGCCTTGAAGCCAGCCAAGTATGGACTGAAACCTCCTGTAACAATGAGCTAAATAAACCTTTCCTTCCTGCATTTTGGATGTCAGGTATTTTGTACCAACAATGAGAGAAAAGTAGCCAAGACAGACACCAAGAGTACATAAAGGATTCAGCATAATGTGATAGAGCGACCACGTGACAAATCACTTCTCCAAGGACAGGGCAAGCTAGGTAGGGAATACCACGTCCACACATGCTCAGATCAGTGAAGGAGCCCATGGTCCTCCAGAACAAACAGGCACCATGCCCAACTGGAATTCTCCATCCTCTCCACTCCCAATCAGGAGAGCTTCCTTCTTGCAGTTAAAAACCCAGAATCAAATCCACAGGTCAGGTAATGTAGCTAAATTTTTCCTTTGAGGGGGAAAAAAAAGTCATGGAGGCAGAAGGGTCTGTGGCTGTGTCAGACAATGTTCACAGGCAGAGAACCTGACACAGCTGGACAGCTTCCAGACAGAAAGCTTTCCACTAGCGAGCAATGGCAACACATTAAAAAAAAAAGTGACAAAGTTCTATCTGGGTTTCCATGTTGACATCTTTGCTGCCTGACATTTCTGTGAACCTAATGACTTATTTTTCTGTTGGATCTTGGGTTTTAATCGCTTAGGGAAGGAGACCGTGAAAGGCAGGGCCATG